>VBVQ01001421.1:0-35226 GCA_011636635.1 Tetramorium simillimum
CAACCGGCGGTTAGCCGGTTGCTACCGCTTCTTGCATCGTCGTAGCTAAAGCGTGTTCAATGCGCAGCATAAACGCATTCGCTAAATTCTTTCCTGATTCCCGGCCCGAAATCTCCGATTACTTCGTCTTACGGACTTCGAGGAAGGATTTTCGCGTCTGCAATGCGCGAATCGTAGTGGAATCCTAAACGAATAACACTGTCCGACAAAATTTGACTTTTTTTTTGTAATATAAGTGTAAATAGTCACTTTCAACGTATTTTTGCCCGTTGAACACAAATCCGTTATCCAAATTTGATTATCATGTCACAATTTTGAGAAAAATGGCGTCAAACTAGCCGAAAATGTTTTATTATTTAAGTCCAAAAGCACTTATTTTGCATATAATGCAGTTAAGGTAGAATAAAATGCCTTTTGCATGTATCTTTCATGTATAGGAAAAAGAGTTGTTTTCAAATTATTATATTTCAAAAAGGAAGAATTATATCGATATGGAACAAAATGCATTTTAAAACTGAAAGTTGATACTTTTGAATGGTGTAAACAAAATTTGATAAAAAAATTTAATACCGATGCTATAACGTCATCAATACTCTCGAAATTGTCATTTTTGACCGCTTTGACGTTATTTTTTTTAAAATTGCGACGTGATTGCCAAATTTGGATAACGGATTTGTGTTCAGGAGGCAAAAATACGTTGGAAATGACTATTCATTTGAATATGAATATGAACATGAATATGAACATGAATGTTACAAAAATGCTGTCGGTCAGTGTAATTAGTGGCATTTGACATTGCGTCCTGTTTTGGTCCTCGCACTTTTTTTAAAAAGTCGAATTTCATAACTCGGCGAATTTAACACTCTATAATTTGGCAACTTTGGCCATACATACGTATATACTGCAAAGTTTCGCAATTTAAAAATTTTGCAACTATTTGAAACTTAAATTCGAGCTTCAAAGTTTGCAACTTCTTTCAATATCGAGTCGAATCAGCGTTTAGTATTGCAAACGCATGACGAGCGAATTTCTGTCTGTTTGGATTCTCTGGCTCTTTCCAATTCCCGACCGTCCCGATTCCACGGTCGTAATCTTTGAAACGAGCTACAGCGCGATGATGACTTCTGAAATGCGTTCTTTATCATCGACTTATCCCCCCGTCGTATATACGGCCGTTTCTCTTAACGTACGGATCACGAAATGTCTGCCGCCATATATGCGCAGTAATGCCCCGAGAGAGCGACTCAGCGTACCTACATCGTGACGTACTGAGGGCGCAGATGTCATATCAGAACATTAGCATCGGCCCGTGGATGCCTGATGATTTTCGACATCACGGAAACATTCGCCCGCGCTATCTTTTGGCGCTGCAGGATCTTAATACGCGATAACAGTCAGGTAAATTTGAAGAAACCGCAATATACGGCAGAAAATTCCGTGGACAATTTGCTTTCATTTTACTTAAGAAACATACTGAAGAGAACGATGTGGAATAAAAAGTAAGGTCAAGAGTTGCTACAGTAAATTTTACCAAAATGTACCAATTTATTATTTAAATAAAAATCTATATAGTCAGTATTTATAAATTTTAAACAAATTTTACGTTGTATCTACGTAAAAATATGTATTTTCTAAATTATTATTATCTCGATTAATCCTTTCAGATCGGTGGCTTTCTATGGAAATAAAATATCGAAATAATAGTTTTTTTTATAGTTTATGATTCGCTCTTTACGATTGTGGCCTTACAATTCTGTATTTTACGGATCCAATATGACACACCTAATGCGATTTGCGTGAAACTTTATACTTTATACCAGCTTTGAGGTCGCTAAAATGAATATTTAAAAATTGTAAAATTCGAAATGGATCTATTCACAACAGTATACATTCAATTTGTTTCGTGTATACTCAAAGTAATGATAAGCCGTAACATGAAAAATTCTCATCTGCTATATTGAAGCTATTATTTAGAATTGTACAATTTTAAAATTAGAAACGAACTTAGCAATCTCAAAAATTTACATAAAGTGAATTTTATATAAGTCGCTTCACTTTTTTCTTAAATTTAAATTCGTATTGGCTCTGTTATTTTAATTAAGGCTTTATATTTGAATAGTACAGCTCTCTTTACATTAAATTTCATGAAAATCAGACTAATAGTTTTCAAAATAAAAGATCTGATCCTAAAAAACATCGCCTCTCCTGAAAGGATTAATAATTGCTCTAATATTTGTTTCACATTTCTTATTTTACACCGTTTTTTTTTTAATTTAGTATGCTTTTTGCACGGTTAAAGTAATCTCTCGTTTATCCAACTTCAGCCATGGATATGATATTATTTGTAACATCGGAGCCGTAACATTTCAAATTTTTAACAGGATATGTAGTCATGCGCCTGCAGTTCAACCTCGCGATTATTTTGCATGCATGCTGGAGAGTAAATTTCACGAAAGGGTTCCAAGGAAGTAGGTTGGGATTTGAATTTAAACGAGAACCCTATCCACTCGGTGTCGGTGTCGAGCTTTCCGGTCTCCGCATGCGCGAGCGACAAGTACCGCCGAAAATTATTTTCGGACACGTTGGAGAAGGCAGCTTCCGTGGCGGCGTCCTATGTAAAACAGAGCACAGATACGTACGAAACATAGGACACACGGTAAAATTTAAAAATCGATAGGGACAAGTTTCGCACCCTTCTAAAAGCTTCCACGGAGGAGCGGTGAAAATTTTATCTGCAATTGTATTCGAAGTTGTATCCGATCCGAAGAGTTATTATTGCTTGGCGATGAAACCAACTTAATTTGCACGCTCAATTAACTAAAAGTACGATCTTGTTATTCGTTTACAGTCGTGTAGCTTAATCTGAAAACTCCTTACTTTCCAGTGTTAACTCCGTAACAAGGTCTTCGCTTAAATTTTCGTTAAGGAAAAGTTGCCTCTAATTTTATTCAACGAAGCATCTTTACTGAAAATGTTCACAACTCCGCGGGAAATCTAGTGTTAGTGGGTCCTTCGTTTCCTGTTTCTCTGTAGTTCTCAAGTTGCGCGCTGTTGTTTTAGAGGTTCTAGATTTTAGTTTAGTCGTGTTTCAGGATGTTGCTCTGAAGTTTACGGATTCTTGACGTATCCTTTTACGGATCTCTTTTCCGTGGAAAGTTTTATTGCACGGAGGACAATGTACGCGATTCGCGGTGCGGTCAACACCGTTTGGTTAAAATCCAGTTTCTTCTCTACGACGTTTGCGCAATTCTCTCCCCCGGCAATGTCCACCGGGTATTGTTATGGCGCGACAAATTCTCATAAGAAGGATATTAGGTAAAAACGTGAAATTAGCCGAGTGCACGTCACGCTGGCTTTTCATCCCTCGACTCCCTTTCCCTCGCCAACCAAGATTTACTATCATTCGTTACGGTTTCTTTCTCAGCTGGCGCATTTAGCGCGAAATGGATGAAGTGAAAATTCATGGGCTCGTTAGAAACATGGCGCAAAAATTTCGCGACTGCGCGGCGTCGGCGACGGCTGTTATATGTATGTACGTGTGCTACCGCGTTTCTTTCTTACGACCTCCTGTCAACCAGGAAATATTCGGCGACAAGTTGAAATTAATACCTACCGTTTGTCTTGCTTCGGGGCTGAACGCTTGGCTCGCTTTAATTCAATAGAAATAGTTTCGCGTATGCGAGTGCACACTGCACACTACACACTGCGCATACGCGCACGCCTATGTGTTTTTATTATATTTTAACTGAATTGATTTGAATATATCAGTATGCCGCGATGACAGACAAATATTGAATTTAGCTTTATACTCTATTCGCTATGGAGCGAAATTTGTAAATAAAATTTTAAAAAGTGCCGGTATAAGATAACATAAAACGCAGGCAAATACAAGCGAAATGAGTAAATAAAAAAAAACAGGTTAAATAAACATGTGAAAGACGCGTGGAGAAATAAATATATATTCATGTCACTCTGAAAATATCGACTACATGAATGTGTCAATCCACGGAATCACCATTCCGCGATATCAAAGATTTATGAAAGCACGTATTTCTACTTGCATAACAATGGGGAACCATGATACGGGTCCGTGAAATAATATGAACTTAAATATCTGTGTCCTAGAGATCTGTCTAATTGAAAGAAATCGTTCTGAGTGTATTTCCAATTGAAGGAAATGGGATATTAAACCCGTAGGAAAAAAATTTGAAATAATAATGGTCTCTGATATCATGAAATTCTATATCAAAGATAAAATAGGTTTCGATATGCTAAGATATGAAACTGAAGAACTGCGGAATTAAATGTAATATAACTTTTCAAAATGTACAGTATCATAAAAAATACTCTGTATTGATGTTAACCGCATTATCAAAAAGAATGATCCCGCGAAGAATTTGTGGAGAAAGATTTTTAATCCCGCGAAGGTCCGTGATCGCGACGTTTCGATCGGGACCAGCGCGTCACGCGTCACTGCATTACGGGACAACAATTGAATATTGAATTTGACGCAACGGCGTGCTTAAATCGCTTTTCAACGGGAATTTCTGGTTACATCTCAGTTCGGAAGCACGAAACACGTATTCGGGTAATTGACAAGCATGCGGAGAGCTTCTCGATAATTCGACTGGCTGCAAATTCGCACATGCACGTGCGGAGTAAAGGTAAACGATGTACACAGTGTCCCGCGATCTGCATTCAATTACCGCTAATCTCATTATTGAATAAATAACGAAACGTCAGCGTTCAGGGATAACTAGAACGGTTTATTTTATATGCTCGACAAAATGAAACGCGATAACGAAAGAAGCGTGCAATATCATTTTCAGTTTTTTTTTCCGCTTTTATAATAATGCCGGTAAATCAATATTAAATCTCTTTGTCCCGGCGATTCTCTATCCTTGCGAATTTCGACAATGATTTGCATCAGCAAAGGGAGGAGCAACGACTTATCCCCATGGGAACATAATTCGTCTGCCTCGGCGGCGAAATTTGTTCGTAGGGACGTTACTATCCCGAACTTTAGAGCAAGTTTCACAAAAGACTCATGGTAGTACAAGAGAGGTCTTAAGGGGGAGCGAGGTTACCTCCCGGGTCTCCCTCCTGGGTTGAGAGGATGGACGTATTGTCCTAAAATGCATCCTTCCCAAAGTATGCTTAAAGAGCTATATGCACGCGCAGATAATGCACCTACGCTTTTTTTTTTGCAGCGCACACTGAAGAGCCGGGTATATTAGCAACAAGTTTATTCCTCGAGGAATCTGGAATTTTTTTCATAGGAAAAGTTTAATAGAGTTTACACTTATCGTGAATAGTCATCTCAAACTTCCCTGTAAAAAAACGAACCACAAATTAAAAATAGAAAGTACTGAAAACAACGTTTATTATAATACAATTACAGCATGCACTTTTACTCTAGTAAAGTGCCGATCAAAATTCTCAAATTAGAAACATTCTTATTATTCCATTATTATCTATTATGTCTATATAATATTAGATTATATCTATATAAGATTAGATTTGAATGATTAAGTGAGAACAAGAGAAAATTAATATTTAGATATAAAGTATTTAACCTTCAGTTAGACTGGGTCTGACAGACCCGAACGTATGTTGACGTTTTTCAAAAATATTTTTAAATCAAATTAATTGTTAATATTTTAACTAAAATATTCATTTTTCTGAGATTCTGAACTTTTATTTAAAAAAAAAATTAATTAAATTTGGTTGTTTTGACTCCGAGATATGAACGATTGAAGCAATAGTGCATTTTGATAATTTAATAACTGAGGGTTAATATTTAGTATAATAAATATTAATTTAATTTAATTAATAAATTTTAATCTAATGTTAGTTGTAATAACATTTGAAAACATTTTTAAATAATTGATTCCCAGTAAACACGAAGTAATAACGTAATGTCAATGTTATAATTTTCCACTCAACAATATAACTACAATGTAACATGTTTTGTATATAACAGTTATATTGTTCAGGAAATTTTAACATTGACGATACGTTACTGTTAGTTTGTGTTTACTGGGTTTGCAAGTTTTATATTTGTAAAGTTGATTAGTAGCCCGCTTGAATTGTCGATTTAATCTATGGATCCATTCCTTTTCCATCACATAAATTTCAATTTAGACTTAATGATCTCCATTGATTTTCCTCGAGAATATCATTACCACTGATGCAAGCAAAGGGCGTTCGTGCGTATTGGTGGCGACATTGCTCCAGTTGCGAGTGGGGCGAGGGAAGAGGATGTCGCGGTAGAGGCACTCCACTGACGGATCCGCCAAGAGTGCGAGTTCAATTTTCCAATTTCCCGGACTGTCACTCTCCCCCTCGCGGTCGTTCGCCCGGAATATTTCCACGATTTGCCGGCACCGGTCGCGACACCGTGTCCTCCCCTCCCGTCGCCCCTCTAACACTTCGCCCCGGTTATTTAAGATTCCCGCGGGCGCTCCGTCCTCTGTTTTAAAAATCACTCCCGCCCGCTTAGTATGCCGAGACGGCTCGTGCTAGTCGACTGTGATATTGCCTTTGCGCGCTATCCCGCCCTCTCTCGCTCCCTCTCGCAGCCCTCCGCCGACGTTGCCGTCCCCATCTTTCATCCAACCCCCATCGGTCCTGTCTCTTTTCGTTTCTTCGTCTCAGCTTTTACTCATTCGATCCCGCGTATCGGGGATCCGGAGAGGCTCCCGGGTATCCGGATATACCAATATAACTATATATCCTTGGTCTCTTGCACATTTTAAGTCCCTTCCAATTCCGAGATTTAGGGATTTGCGAGATACTTAATTCTTGGACAGCAGAAATCCCGGGAGAGTCTGGCGAGATATATCGCGCAAATTACATATTGAGATAATACACGTTACAACGAAATACCGTGAAAGATATTTACGAAACGTGAAATCCTCGTACGGTGCCAACTATTTTAAACTCGCGAGGATATTATTAAATCAAGAGGGAAAAATGCTCGATACTTAACAAGTACCTCGCAAGTATCTGTAAGTTTAAAAGGAAGCGTTAGACAAGAATATTTCTTGAGATCGACCCCGAGAGAAAGTATCTGATGGCTTTAATTATGTCACTTATCCGCAGTTACGACATTTTCCGATAATTACCGGAGAATCCATAGAGCGTGTCTTACAAAATAAAAGAAGCTGGGATATCGATGAAACAAGCTAGACGAAGTTTCCCAGGGGTTACTCGAGTTAAAACTCGCGGTGATTCGGTAACGATTTGATTGAAGCTGCCCGTACTTTTACTTCTTAGTGCATGAAATTTAATGAAAGCCTGTTACCGCTGCCTTTACCATATACCTCGTGAAAATGAAAATGACGTCCAATTGCGCCGCTGCGACGAACGTTTCGATTTATTGTCCCCTCGTTCTCGCAAGAAGCTATTGATATTCGATATTCACTAAAGAAACAGCATGAGAAATTACACTTGTAAATATTTTACGGCGGTGAATAAAAATACTCCCGTCCCGTTCTTATTTTTATTCCGCCGGCATAGTCGCACGTTTAAGGGGCTGCTTCAGACACTAACAATTCAAGATTATGGAATTGAAAATTCTTGAAAATTGGGGTCTCATAAATTTCGAGGATGTAAAAGATGCAATATGGATATAATCAAAATTGATATTGAATATCATCAAAGTTGATGGAGCTAAAAATATGCGTATTTCCATTTAGAAAGATTAGAATTTAATAATTCAAGAATTTTAAGTATTATGCAGTTCAGAAAATTGACTCGATTAAGATGATATTTTAAAGAATTCAAGAATGAAAAAATACAAAATCATTAAAAAGCACAAATCTTGGAGATTCTCTTAGATAGAAATTTAAGAATATGCAAAAAGAATAAACGATTAAAAAATTAATTCTACTGATTAAAATAAAAATTCAAAATTTAGTTGGCTAAGTTTTATATTCTCACATCCATATTAAAGACTTGGAAAATTGAACAGATTTGATCAAGGTTAATAACTTAAGTTAAATCCGAAGAAACGGCATCGGCCATCCTTGTCCTGGGTAATTCCCATGATGAGAGCTATACGGTAGCGGAAAGTTACTCTCATTTAATTGGGTACAGGGCCATCGAGAAGTTCTCATCGAGATGCCGATAGATTCTCCGCGATAGTGAATTCCAGCCACAGTATCTCTGCAACTACACGCTGACAGGAGTCTGACGAAACGTGACAGGCTAAAATCCAATTAGCGATAATTAAGGTTTCCACGCGACTTCGTCCTAAGATGCTGAATTTTCTCGCTCTTTCGGCTCGATTAACCCCTGTAACAGATACCAAAGACGCAATTATGACATCTACACCCTCGAATCTCAATATTTGTTCTTTGGTTATTAATTTTCTTCTTGTGAAGCCTGATTGTTCTATTTTTCCATCTTTTTGATTTAAGTCTTATTATTTCATAAAAGTTATAGTTTCATAAAATAGCTTTTAATACGTCAAGATTTTTATTTCAAGTTCTAAATCTTTATAATTTTTAATTATCTAAACTTGTATTTTTTAATAAGATCTCTTAGGATCTCTTTTAATATTGCTAAATTTTCAAAATTTACAATCTTAGTTTTATTGTAATCCCTATTTTTCATTAATATAAATTTTTTTATTTGGCTTAATTATCAAGTCTCATGCATCGTGATGATAATTTCGTATCGTGTCTCTTGAGCAAATTCTTTTTATCATACTACTAGAATATCCCTTTATTGTCACGATAAAAAGGACTTTTATGCATTAAGCAAATAATAAGAAGGAGTTTTAATAGCTTCCCTGTAAGCTCTTTGCTAAGATACATGAAGATACTTTAATGGCTGTTCAATGAAGTCATTAATACGTCCGGAAAGCTGACCGACTTTCTCGGGCTTAAGAATATTCATTCATCTATGAATTTATAAGAAATCGGAAATAATGAGAGCTATGTCAATGAACTTTGATAGAAGACTTTTCAAAATTAAACATCAGGACATGTATTAAAAAGTTTTAAGAACAGCCAATATAATCCAAATTATTATTTGAAAGATATTAAAATTTTCGTCGTTCTGCACTGGAAATTTCTAATCGATATAAAACAATTTTTCAATGATAGAAATCATATTGTGCGTGTGCTTCTATGAAATGACGGAATAGAAGTAAATTGTATGCGTAAATTGTATGATATCACATACGATGAATGACGCGAATTCGGAACACGAACCTACCGTGGCTCTGGCAATTTGTTTGTTTTATGGCTAGCCTCGTGGCAGATTCGCATTGCGTATTATACAATGCGTTTGTCGCTGAAAATTCCACATGTCGTCACAGCAAGACGAACGGAGGCGGCAGCCGTGGAGCGCATTAATAACAACTCACGCGACGAAAAAAACGCATATTTTTTCGATCACGTCGCAGCTTAATATTTCCGTCGTGCATCTACACACGTATACGTTGGACGAAACATAATCGTATACAAAATACATAAATGAATAATAAAAAATTGTGACTGAGATTCATCATGGTGAAGTCAAACGAAATGTTTAAATTAGATTTAGATTTAATTCTTAATTTTTTCACTAAAATAAAAGCTCTTTCTTTGCTGTATAATATGTATATTGATGCACTGGAGAAAAAAATCAGGTTAAAAACGAACGAATCTTGTAAGAGAAATCTTGAAGGATTGACCAAATATTCTGGTTATTATAATAGGAACTCTGATTATTCCAAGTTATAAAGTACTGAGTTCTATTATAATAACCAGAATATTTGATCAATCCTACAAGATTTTCTGATTCGTCTGTTTTTAACCAGAATTTTTTTTCAGTGTGTTCAATATCTTTATGATTTATAACAAAAATATTCGCGTTTGTATTAATATGGAGAAATTTTGAAAAAATTCTCTCTGATGAATTTTAATTGATAAAATTGGACTCGTAGAAATTCTTAGAATTTTGGCATTTGCTTGAAGAACTCTAATCAGTATAATGTCCAAGTGTGAATGGTGTTCAATATTGAAAAGGGCAAGCGATAGCCGCGCTATATCGGCGAACTCCGACGGAGCTACATTAAAGATGCTCGTGGGATATAGCAAAGTTTCGATACTCGTCCAAACGATCGTCCTTCTCAGCGTTTCTAGTAAGTGTCACGTCCC
Organism: Tetramorium simillimum; assembly: GCA_011636635.1. NCBI lineage: Eukaryota > Metazoa > Arthropoda > Insecta > Hymenoptera > Formicidae > Tetramorium > Tetramorium simillimum. The sequence continues at coordinate 10,152 of VBVQ01001421.1, forward strand.
CGAAGCAATGCCAGAATTATTGATAACCAATTCCTAGTCAGATCTAGTGTCCCGCGAGAACGGGCGGAAGGAGAGGTAGCTTTTCAAATTGCGCTTTGAATCCTGGGATATACTCGGAACCCGTGGTAATTGGATTCCTGGGTCATCAGATCCTCGAGTTCTTGCACACTTGGGAATAGGTTCCTCGGGCACTCGCTCGAGCGTACGTGGGGAGTCGCCAATTTTCTCACATTCTTCAGTTTTTCCCTGAAAAAGCTGAAAAATACTTGGCGGACATTTTTCAATTTTCATTACGCAACAATTTCTGCTTGATAGTTTTGGGTAAAGAAGAAGAAGAAGAAGAAGAAGAAGAAGAAGGAGAGAGAGAGAGAGAGAGAGAGAGAGAGAGAAGGGCGTGTATGGAATAATTACACGCGATAACGTAGTACAAATAATAAAGCACCGAAATGCATGCTGATCGGATTAGGTGGACATTGCAGGAAAAATTGAGAGGACGTAGAATATCTCGTGCGCGTATCGCAAAAGAATCGATGGGGAAAAAACGCGGCGGGACGCGAGTGAGAAAGGACTCGTTACGATAATTGGACTGGCGTTAATTTATTTTAGTGAATCTGCGAAGCGGCACAGCCGACTCGGCAGCACACCAAATAAGTTTCAATTTGTATAACGAATTTCTGTCCCTCCTAGCAACGTCAATGGGATACAAGAATACACCGGGACGGTCCAACAATATCAGCAATTACCAACTCACCGAAAAGTTTCAAGGGTCTTGAGCGTTAAATATTCAGTTGTAATTGAGGTGACGAAGATCTAGTTGCTTTGCAATTTATTTGTCATCTAATTCGATTGTTATCGGAAGAACTACATCGCAGATTTCATCAATTAAAAATATTAAAATGTGGGACAAACGAAAATATGGACTGGAGTAATTCAATTAAAGTGGAAGTACTTGCGACGAATAAAGAGTTGGTTAAAAAATTACTCTCGTCCCGCGCAAATTCATTGTATGTATATACAATAATTTTATTTGGCAATTTATTTTATGTCCTCGCATTTAAGACACTCATTTCCGAGACTTTAAATGTTTGGATTCCATCATTTTTAATTTCTTCAATGATCCTTCAGAGGTTTTACGTTTCGTGTTAAGCCGTTACATTTTATAAAGCTATAATTTTTGCACTCGCTCGAGCGGAATTACATCAAACACGCTGGATCGCTATCCTTCGTAATTTTCCTTTTTCTCCTTCATTCTGCACGTTCTCATCCCTTTAATCCCTGAATGGGGTATATACCACGAGTCTCGTAACTGTGAAAGAAGATTTACACAATAGCCCTTCTTATCAATTCCCCCAAGATCATTCGCAATTTCCCGCGGAACGACGTAGCCGCACTCGCGCGTGACGCGAGGCGACATTATCGCGCGCGGGGCATCGCGTCGCGTCGTTAAAAACGCGAAAGAGCCGGTCTCGGAGCGTGACGTCTCGCGGGAATCCACGTCCCGCGGAATGACAGCGATATCACCCGTGGAGAAGCTAATCGTTGGAAAGCGGGATATCACCCGGCGGTGTCAGGCATGTGCTAACGCGAGCGACATCGTCGTCGTCCCGGGATGAATTATGCGACTTGGCGGGATCCCGACCGATCCTCCTTGCAAGTGCAACATGCGGAGGGGCCCATAAACCATTCATCGGTCTCCGCGTGCTGGAACACCGCAGATAATGCATCGGACGCGAGTGAGCGAGCGAGCAAGCGAGCGGGGCGATCTGCTGCCGTGTGTACGCGCGCGAGAATCGGCGCGATTGAACGCGCCGTCGCGCCAGGTCGATCGATCAATCAACGTTAAATGGCCATCAAACGGCCTGGCGACGCAGCGAGGCCGCACGGCCGCGAATTTGTAAGCGTGGACAGCTGTGCGCGATTCCGATTCGTTCTACTTGCCCGTCCAATTTGCGGAAAATTTCATCGGCGAATGTACGACTTTTCGACGGACGCTATTAATCCAACTTACCGGTCTAACGGCGAGAATTTAACTTCGGAGAATTTAATTAGCGCGATTAAAATGATTTTGGCGATATCGCATTTGCATATTTAATCTAAACAAGTACACATTGTCCTGCTCTCTCCTTCAGTTTCTTCTTCAGTCGATTTTAGTTGGGACTGCCCGGAGGAGAAAGTTACGTTGCCTTGAATTTCAGCATTAATGTAAATTTTATCTCCAAATATTTACTAAATTCAGTTAGCTTAAGAATTTAGTTACAGCTTAAAAGTTAAATTAAATTTGGATTGTGTTGAAAGAATTTCAAGTTCCTTCGGACTACATATTAATAAACGTTAGTATGTTTGAGTTCAAAAGTGGAGAAGGAGAATTTCAAAAGTGGAAGGAAAATGCAGGAAATTTCAGACTTTGTGAAAAATTAGACGTTGCAATTAAATTCTCATTACAAAAACATTTGCCCGCCGGACTCGCCGGTAGAGGGAGAGAGAGAGAGAGAGGAAAAGGAGCTGTGCTTTCCTAAATCCTTAAATCAAGAACGAACAATTAGCCTCTAAGGCACTTCTCGTGCGCTCGTAGTTGAACGCTCCGACAGCGTCGCCATCAGTTTTAGAAGCAAAAAGTGGATAATAAGGTAGACGTCGCTTTGAGGATGCGGTTGACAGAGCCGCCTCGCTGTTCGTCCCTTAGTTTCCTTGCCGGCGCGGTAACGGTGCAGTTGCGATAGTAATCGAAGAGAAGTTTGCCCGGCCCCGTTTCGGCTCTTGAGGGGGTGGCATGTGTACGGTGCGCGCTCGGATCGATCTAAGAAGGAAGAGCGACAGCGGCCGAGAGCGCGCTGAGGTCGATGGTCCATTAAATGCGGATCGGACCACGGAGCCAAATCGTCGAGCTCAAGACGACTCGGCGGAACGTGCTGAAATTGCGACGTCGTTGTCGCGGGGCTTTATTAACCCTTTACGGCTGCGTCTGTTAAAAAGCGCGATCGTTAGGTTCGGCCGACTGTTGCCGCGACATTTGTTTTCGCGCCGCGCCGCGCTGTAACGCCTACATGAAAACACAAATAATTTCTCAATAGCTGAAACATCATTTCCTTCGTGTTGCCGCGATATACACGCAATGTTTCCTCATAAGGGCCGCTATTTGTTAACTAATAGCTGTTTCCCGAGTTACATATTTTAGCGACTAGGAAATGTGAATGGCGACCGAAACAAACACCGTTGCCGCGGCCGGCGCGGCGCGGCGGTCGACATGCAGCGTGTATTAATTGGCGAATCAACGCGTGTTATATGTATCATATATACACCCCCGCAGAATTTAATTACGGTTCACTAACGTCCCGGTGCTTTTTGAAGCGCGGGCGGAGGCTCGAATTTGTACTGTCGCGCGGATCGTGTTGCAACGATGTTACGTCCGACAGGGAATTGTATTTTAGAGCGCGCGCGGCTCCCGGCCGCGTTGCAATTTTTTTTAAACCGTCTGGACACTCGACATCCCCTCGCTCGCCTGTGTGCGTGCGTGCAGCGCAGTCCCGCAAATGTAAAAGTACCCGCGTACCGACAAAGTCGGACGTACGACTCGGTGCCCGCCAAAATGGCCGTCAGTGTCCGGCAGGAGCGATTTTTCACGGAAATTTTATTTGCCAGAGAGCCCGTCGCGCATATTTAAATGCGCCCGGGCGAAATTGAAACGCCCCGAAGCGCCGATTTATCGAGCGCTTTAAGATCTCGTGCTGCTTGCCGTTACATCGAATCGAGGAACAAGAATAGAACAAGCTTTGAATCATCCTGTATAAAGCGTGAATTACCCAAGAAATTAGTCGTGCGGAAAATGTGACCTGTATTCACTTGACTATTGCAGCCATCTTTAGATCGATGACTCTCTTTAGAAACGCAGTTGCCCGTTAAATGATGCATACGTGCATTCATCAAGGTTCCATAAATGTGCCGTTTTTTAAACCTTATTACCTCCGTAAATTGCTACGACCGCCGCTCCAATTAATGAAAGCTCTTTTAATTAACAATTGCGTTCGGGCTCCAAAAAACAATTCAATAGCTGCTCGTATTGTCTAACTAACTGAATATTTATGTTACAATTTTCTTCGAGTCCTTTACTAGTTCGTTCAGAAAAAGGAAGAGGTAAAGGGTAGCTCGTATGTGCAAAGCAAAGTAAGAAAAATTAAGGGTCGAAACAAATAAATTAAGCAGAGATGTTGAGTAAAATTTAACCTTCCGAGACCACACCTCTTTTTTTCGTTCCGGCCACGGTATAGGTGTTCGCCACCCAGACGAGAGAATTCAAAGTCTATAAATTCAATTTATGTGCATCAATAAAGTTATAAAAATTCATGAAACATCTTCAAGATGTTATTCAATAACTTTTATTGTACAAAACTCGAAAAGTGCTTCTACTTTTTTATTTCTATCTTTTTTACTATCTTAAAAGTATAAAAGTGAAAGAATCGGAAGAAATTGACATTTTTTAATTAAAAATTCGTATCTTTTTTGGATTTAATATTAAATGGCGCTCAATTTGAAAATGATGTAGAAATAATGTTATTTTAAGGGAAAAAAATGTGTCTTATATAGATGTTTCAAAAGCAATTTTAAGAATTAACATTGAGATTTTGATTAGATGAGGCAAACACATATTTTCACATTTAACTTGTGTATTTTGAATTACAAGTAAAACTAAAATGCAAAGCGAGTTATAGTAAGATGTTTTTTATTTTAAAATATATAAATAAAGTAATAATTAAAAATATTGGGTTTTAAATTTCTGGGTGATCGTCACCCAATCTGGTCTCGAAGGATTAATTTACATTTTAACAAAGAAAGAAAATTGATACGTTTTGAATACATGAAGTGCTTTTTAGCCATATCGAATTATAACTAAAATTAAATAATAAGAAATAAAACACATAGACCAATAAAAAGTCAAATCGTAAAAATAATCGTTACAACAATCACGCGATCATAATTAAGAAAGTCCGCAAATTAGATATAAAAGTGTCAACAAGATACATATTATTCATATTTTAGAATCCGGAGTTTATTAATATTTCAGATTCTCTGCGTTGAAGTCATTCAGTTATCAATTCTTATTCGTGCGATTATTACTTTCGTGGTTCGAAATGAGCAAGTGAACGTAAAGACAGCTTCTACGTTACTCTTTACCTACCGAAACTACGGGAATAAACTCTAAATAAATAGAACGTTGTCAAAGAGACACGAATGACAGGGAATCGGCAATGGCAGTCGTCGGAGGTGCCGTTTATATTCGCCGGGATCTCTTTTAGGGCTGCGTGTAGTCTAAAATGAAATCGGTCCCTCGATGCGCTGTCGATCGCCTACGTTCGCGTGCATACGTATACTTCGCATTTCCGTATTCCCTATAATGGTCGGCGCATCGAGAAAGCCCGAACGTGGGCATACAAAAGAGGACGTAACACGCGACGTTTCGTGAATTTCATTACCGTCGCCTAGCAGCAAAACGTGTGTTTTCCATCCTCGATCTCTTGTCAATGCATTTACTACCGCAGTCGTACGTATCGCAGCCGGCGAATCGATAATGCTCAGCTTCGAATACCGCCACGACGCCTCGTTTCCGCGAAAAATATCCAACGCAAGGAAAGGGATGCTTTACGCTCCGGGTTTCACGATAATATCAACGGCATAACGTAAAGATAATTTTTCTCCGCTTTCTTCTCCCGGTGACGACGCATTTGGATGGTCGCGCGACGTTAATTTACATAAGAAAATGTACCTCGCCGGAGGAAAATCTTTTTTTTTTACTTCCGTTACACTCGTCTCATCATAGTTTACAACTTCCGGGTCATGAATAAAAGCGTGTATAATTTAGTGTAGTTTTGCATTAGCGGAATCGATATCTCCTTGCATCGGATGCAAACGAATTTACCCTCGCAGAGGGTTAAACCCCCCTCCCCCCCCAAAGTTCTTCGGAAGGAATGACGCTCGTAAAAGTCGGAAGACCGCAATCATAAAAATATAAAGTAACTCCACTTTACGACATGCTTACCGAAGGAAACATATAAAAAAAAAAAACTTTGCCAATCGGACGGAGTCCGGATATCATCCCGTCATTCACGACTTCCCGGCAACGGAGTCGCCGCGGATCGGCTTGCCGTGCACGGGGCTCCGCGGCGCGACGTTGCTTAAACGGACGTCTGCGATTAATGAACTCGGTACGATGTTACCTGTGTACACGGGACTGCACGGACGCGCCGCGCGCCCGTATGTGTCGTGTTGCACTCGACAGGGTCGCCAGAGAGTACGAGCACGTTATCGATTAGATAGCCGATAAAGCGAACGCGCGCGCTCCAGCTCGCGCATATATGCGCGCGCGTGTGTGTGCATGTGTGGGATTGTGTTCGTACAACGGCCTTCTTTAACACTTTGTACGCTGGAAGCTGCTCGGAGCTTGATCGAACGGCGATGCCCGTTGTCGCTGATGTACGTAACCTTGCCAGGAGATTGATTAAATTGCGAGCTCGCGTTTTTTCAAGCCTCCCAGGCTGATTGCAAACTCCCTTTTTAGCTGCGACCAACTTCTAAGGATTTTAAATCACTACTGTTCAGCGAAGTTAGGGTGCCCCTCTTTCATGATTAAACGTCCGCTTTAGCAATTTAACCAGAAAGCAAGTCCGATGTTGTTAAAAACATTCAAGCAATTAGAGTAGCTTTGTTTTTTTTTTAACATCAGAAATTAACCTTGATTTGTTGGAATTATATAATTGTATAATTATTTTAATTTGTGTAGGTATTGCTTTTCAAGAAATGACGTTTCCGACAATCTATAATACTTGACGCGATGTCTATCTTTTATTATTATATATCGGGTGAACCAATACGAATTGAACGATTAAAAAAAATGTTATGAAATCAAAGGTTTTTTAGACTACGTTTTAAAGTTTCGCAATGTAAAATAGTTTCGCTAAGTGAAGAGTGCATCTAAATTTATACAATAAAATATTATCAAACACAAAGATCCGATTATTTCAGCGCTTATTATATTTATTGATTTTATGTCATGGCAGTCTTTATTTATTTCGTCAAAAGATTTTTATACAATTTATATAATTTTTATATGGACATTAATTTTACGTTAAAACATTTGATTTAAATCGTTTATACTTTGAAATCTAATCATAAGTCTCATTTGCGAGACGCAACATCTTTAAGATGACCATCAAATCTATACGCATGCGACTTCTTGTGGGACTACTTGAAAAGTCAAGTCTTCACTGCACTAACATCATGAACAATTCAGCAACTTAAATGTCGCATTCAACAAGAGATTGCACAAATTCCTATCAACATACTGCAAAGAGTAATGGCTAAAGTATGCAGATTTACTGAGTGAGTGCATTCAGTGAAATGGTGATCATCTTAAAGAGGTTGCGTTCCGGAAGTAAGATTTAGATTTCAAAGTGTGAATAATTTAAACCAAACGCTTTAACGTAAAGTTAATAATCCATATAACAAGTTAATCCACATACAAAAAATTTATATAAATAAAAACTTTTTTATTTCGTGACATTTGTTTTTTAAATCGCCCGAGTCACTAGTTTACCATGTATAACGCTGAAAAGAGTTGACAATGTAGGAAATTGTAAATACAGGTATATTGGACTCAGCATATATTTTCCTCGCGAAAAAAGGATGAAAATGAGCGAGAGCAAATATCTTCGGCACCCTCCACGCTCCGGATATCGGAGGGACTCGAGCGTCGCAACTATTATTTTTGACGATTCTCGCTTCAACTCGATTTCCTGCGACTACGTTACCTAGATTCAGTTTCTTCTCGGACGATTTATTCGTAGGATAAATTCCTAGGACTATGATCTATACGTTATCTGGCTGCGTAAAGCGGTAACCTTAAAAGAAGGTTACTGAAGTAGGTAATCTCTATTCAGATCGCTACATTCCCTGGGTGCACATTCCATTTACACATCGTAAATTTCCGGGGGGTGCACTCGCGATATCCGCGAGCGGAGCGCGTTACTCTCGGCTCGGAGCCGTCTCAAGTTTTCCCTCCGTCCCCCGCGCGCGCGGAGATGTTAAAATACTTTTCAACAATGTTCCAACGCGGATGACTGATGGCGACGCCCGATGTTAACGCTTTCACTAAAACTTTCATGCCGCAGTTACAAACCGGCTGATTCGCGGATTCGTCCGGCGATTTGACCGGCGGAATTTTCATCAATTTTTAATGCCCGGGCAATAATTTCGCAATTTATATTCAGGATTTAGAATGATCTTGCCGGATGGCAGTTTTATATGGGCGGATTTTAAACCCTGAAAGGAAACGCCTTATCGCCGGCGCGGCGCCGATAAAAACGCGGCCGCCACACCCGCGCGAACGGGTTTAAATTATACGTTCCTCGATACGATCTGTATACGCGAAAACGCGGCCGAGGGCCGCGACACTTACCGCGCGAAAGAACGCCTCTTTTTTCCAGCCGGATAAAACGCAAGTTAATTCAGACATTCGGATGATAATAAACCGGCGACTTACTGCCGCGAGATTAAAGCTCGTGTGTGCGCCGTCTTGCCGCGCGGAGGACGGAGAAACCCTTTAATTTTACTCCCTCGCTTACGTCCTCCGAGCGTTCCGGCCGAGTTGCCTAACCCCGGCCCGAAATCGCGGATACTGAAATTAAAGTAACTGCGTGCTTTTTCTAAGGACTGACGTTTACGACGGCGGCGATGCGCGGCGACTGCACGGATCGTAAAAAATGCAAAGTAACGGGGGCATCTTGAATGAAGCCGAATACGCTTCCACGGTCGTCGCCGCGCCACTCGTTGTCGGACTGCATCTTTTAATGATAAATACGACCGTGGAAATCTTGATCTCTCACTGGGAAACCCCCGATTCTCTGCCAGCCATGAATGCGAATACAGCTCGTAACTTGTAACGAGAAGTCCCTTACAAAAAGTTTCCTCGATTTAACGGCTTTGAAATAAGTAGAATTCCATTGACTTTTGTGACGTACACTGTGAGAAAAATATAGTTACTTTTGGACTCAACCACAATTTTATAATATTTCTAACAATAAATATTAAACAAATACTTGAATAAACAATAAATATTAAACAAATACTTGAATAAACAAGGTTCTATAAATGAAAGCAAATAACATAAGATCTTGATAAGTTCACAAAGGGGCTAACGGACCAAGCAAGATAACAGTGCTTAAACACACTGATTGTGAGAGAAAAATATAGTTACTTTTGGCCCCAACTACAATTTTATAATATTTCTAACGATAATTATGATTAATTTAATGACGCATATAGTTAAGCTAATCATATTTCTTGTTAGAAATATTAAAAAATTTTGGTTGAGGCTAAAAGTAACTATATTTTTCTCTCAGGGTACATTTAATTAAAAACAAAAGCTTTCATACAGACGCTTCGACCAGAAACATGGTCAATTTCAATGTAACTTAAAATTAATCCTATTATATATAAATAGGATTAACTTAACTGTATGCATCATTACGTTAAATAATAATGGTTAAGAATATTATAAAATTGTGGTTGAGGTCAAAAGTAACTATATTTCTCTCTCGGTGTATAGTTGTACCTAATCGAGTAATATTAAACAGTAGAGAAACGAAATATTTGAAAATCAAACTTTAATTAAATGACGTTGAAATTATGCGGATAATACAGTTAAGCGTTTATCTCCAACGAGTATCGCATTCAGAATTTTCTGAACGCTCCTCTTTGCTCTTTAATTTAATTTCGCTGCGGACGGAAGTCAGTTCGGATATTCCTCAGCGCCCTTCGCATTGTGCGCTTCTTTTTAAAACAGGAAATAGCTGTGGCTTTCTCGTAAATTGGGGACGTGGGGCTCGAGAGGCAAAAGCCGCAGTGGAACAAATTACTGCTAACATTACCGAAAGCGATCCGGGATGCATAAACGGACATGTTCCCGAAACCTCAATGGCACGAACCACCACAATGCGTGCGCCCCCTTCGGCGCTCACGGACTCACGCCGCGCCGCCGCGCCGATCCCCGCGAACCGCAGATTCTGCCCTTCCGCCTCGGGAAGCAGCGAGAGAGCGTGTGCGACGGAGATAAACCCCTAATTTTTCACGTGATGAATTAGATCGTGTCGATCGGGGACGGACAAATCGCGATACGATAGCGAGGGGTGAGCAATGAGGCACACCGAGTGGAGGGAAAACAAATCGACGTTGAGGGCGTCGGAAACTGTGAGAGATAAATATACGAGATCTATCATGCTCAAGACCTCGATCTTCCACGACGGTGCGAAACGTACGAACCGAGTTGCGCAAGGTTACCGCAAATGCGATAATATCTTTAACTTCAGTTTTTCGAGAATCCAGGTGCAGCGGGAAGATCGAATTTGAAGATCACACGAGAGGTAAAAGTGCAATCGAAAATAAATAATTGAAAAGCCACGGAAATGATAGAATCATACGACCGATTATTGTCTTTATTAAGTACATGGCCCAACTTTTACAAATTTTGACGTTCTAATACTTTCTCGAGATAATCGATTCTCTGCTCTATTATTTTTTACGATGTCTTACAATTAGTATAAATTTTTTAATCGAAAAATAATGTGTAATCCATTACTACTAGTTTTCTAATATTTTTTGCTAAATAACATTTAGTCGGATTATTCTGAATACATTTTTTTCGAGATTCATATCGCTCGATCGCTCGGTATCGAATATTTCCAAATATTCGCGGACAATCGGAATTTTTCTCAAATTGTGATTCGCATCACGTTACTTGTTACGTTAATTACAAAAACAAAACGTTTATCGGCAGCGGTTACAAAGCCACTAAGCCCCGGCAATAAAAATGTCTCCTGGGCGGCTTCATGCTTTGGTCAAAGTGCAGCTGCGGCACTAAACCGTACGTGCACTTAAAAGCGGCGCTTAAAGAGAGCAAAGGGATGCCGACTAAAAAGGCCAGGAAGCTCTCGGTGCAAAAAAGTGGGATAAATTGGGGCAACTGCTCGTAACGTTCCCTACATCGTATCGACAACGTGCAGCGAATACGCGCACGATCGGCCGTATCTATGTGAATGACGTATAACACACGAAGGATAAACCACGTCAAAGGATCCAACTTTTTAGAGAATACTACCGGGCAATCGGTAGGTCATTACTCTTTGACCATACACCGGGATCCAACTTTTTCTACGTGTGGGTGCAAAGACATAGGCATTCTTGGTATCCCTCACATTCTTTTCCCTCATGATTACTCCCTCCAATAATAACTGTCGATCTTCAGGGTAACAATTATTTTTACGCCAATGTTTCTCATCACACATATACGCACACACACATACGTATATCTTTTATTCCGAATAATATTTATAAACGATAAAATCTCAGAATTTTTTAGATTCTTTGAAAATCGAGATCATTTTTACACAAGTTTTTCTAAATAATACACTAAGCAACAAAATTAGCGCAACAAAAATTTATGCCAAAAATTACCAACATTTAACAGATCACAACTCTGCGAGAAATAATCGTAGAGCAACAAGCTTTTTTCTTAATTAAAGGCTGAAATCTCAGCTTTAAAATGGTGTATATATATTTTTTATTAGAGACATTGATGCATCAGGAATCCCTTAAATTAAAGGACACGTTTGAGATTTTAAAATTAGCCAAGTTTGGAAGCACGGACTTGGATAATTTTTTTTCGAGCATGTTGTATACAACAAATGAAAACCTAATTCTTCCCCTTTAATTTGAGTGGTTGCTGATCGTTGTGCGATTTTTCTTGATCGAGTTATCAAGGTTTGAAGAAGAAATGGTCATTTTGACTTTGATCGCTGATCTAATCCAAATTATTGAAAACTAAGAGAATTGATCTGTTTTACCATAATAAATGAATAAAGAATGTCTCAAGAAATTAAACATGCATTTTTCAAGCTTAAAGTTTTAACTTTAACGCAATATCGATAGCAATTTAGACAATTCCAAGAATGATAGACATGGAATAATAATGTTTTAGCTGATAAACGTTATTGTTTTTTAATGCTTTTTTGTGCTCTGCTTGACAATATATCAAATTAAAGAAGAAACGTGAATCTTTCTGACCTCGTATTTGATTTTTAGAATATTTTAATTTTTTTACTATAAAGTCTTTGAAGCTTTATACTGTTGGATGCTTGGCCGTGGGGTATTCTCTTAAAATCCATTCCGCCGAAAGTGTCCGCTTCAATTTAAACGTCACCGAGCGAGAAATATCGCAGAAATTTTTGCGTTCGCTAAAACGAGAGGGAATTGGGGGAAAGGTTCTCCCCATTCAGCCTCGGCCATTCTCTCTTCGCCCGATATTCGGTATGCATAATCTAAGGATATCCACCTATAATCCGCCGACGAAAAGCACTCCGCTGGCCGACCACCAAAGGGAGAAATGAGAATAATTTATATTCAAGTAGATGCGCCATCCCCTCCGCAGGCCTTGATCCGTGGATTGGATTTGTGTTTTTGTCTTCGCGTGGTCAAGTATTAATGTTGGCATAGCATAAAATCGTTCCAGTCAAGGATTTACCGGTGGCAAGCCATTTGAGTCATCCGCAGTAATCTTCAGCTTCATTCCTCATTAAGGTCGTTTGAAGATCCCCGTTAACGATTATCTCTCGAAACGATTCTCTCTGGAGAGTGTTTCATGCACGTTTGCAACCGAACACTGAAAAAAAAGTTCTGGGTAAACTTATAAGATGCATTTAATAATACAATTTTTGAAGTACTTAGTTATTATCAAATATAATATTAATAATAAAACGTTTGATAATAATGATAATTACATCATTTTTCATAACATTATTTTGTCACAATGAGTGGTTTAGTTGAAACTTTTCACCAAGGTTCTCAGTAACTTTTATCAAGACTGAATTATTATAACCAATTATAATCAATCTTTTTTTTCAGTGGTGATATACGCGCGCATGTTGAAACTATCTGCATACAGCGGAAGGTGAACATTCGAATTTAAATATTGAAATTTCACCACTTTAGTAACAAATTTTTGTTGGGCTTGACGATAAACATTTGCATGAATTTGACTTCTGAAAAATCAAATCTCCAATCTAAACGCGAAATATGTTAACCCGCGACCGCGATATATTTTATATCTCCGATCTGCGGAGTTGTAATGGAGTAAAAACCAACATCCTCAGACGTTTCATGATATACCTTGTACCTCCGGAGCAGAATAACCGATGTTGGTTCGTGCTCGGGAAGAATCCGTAAATGGAAGAATTGGCGATAGCCCTGGGGGACATCCTACATGTACCATTAAAAGTATCGCGAAAACATGTACGACTGCATGTTTTCTCGATACTTTTAATGGCATCGTATCTTTGTAAAAAGCAGCATCCGTTAACCCAACATCAGCTCGTTCTACATGGACGCGCTAATAGGAAACGCGCGCTGCCGAATCGATCGCGAAGCGCATAACGAAATCTACAAGCGCAATGCTTTTAATATGTCAAAGCGTAGCGGAACAGTAACGACGGGTATCGCCTTTCAAAGGGTTCAGTCCGCCGTAACAAACGCATTATTGCCGTTGTAGTTGCACTGAATAATACAGATAAATTATATCCCGATCGGGCACCTATATCATTAGCGCCCTTCCCCCCTGTCTCCTTTTCTCCGTTCCGCCATTCTTTTGTCTAGCAATTTATCGATGACGATTGCATTTCCCCATCCCACAACGATTTGTTGCATTAAAAATACATTATAATTAACAAACATACATATAAATTAAATGTACGTGCGCCATTGTTTATTTTGCTACGCTTGTTATTCGGATCGCTGCGTTTGTTGTAATAATTAACGCGCCATAAGCCAATACGATTTCTTTTCAGAGCGGAAGAATTAACCTTCCAGAATATTAACATGTTCCGGTAATCCCTAAAGAGTATAATGCCACCAGGAGAAGTTTGCAACATTTGTAATTATACATTTGCGAGGCTACGGTGTTTAATAAGGAATTTGCAGAAAGGAGAAGGTGGATTTTCTAAAAATTAGCCGTATAAATTAACGGTTTAAGCCGAAAGAGCGAGAGAGAACGCGAAACGCCCGGGACACCATATATGCATCAGTGGCAAATCCTCGAAACGGCGTGCTTGGGAACGGTAGAATCTTGTTTCTGCTCTTATTCGAGTGGCTAATTAAATCTGAGATATTGTGCCGAGCGTAAAATTACTACTCGCAACGACGTCTGAGAATGAATAAGGAGCACTCTGAATGGCGGAGAAATTCGTCTCTGAAAACCCCTCTCCACGTTGAACGCGCTCGAATTTCACGAGCGGGAGCGAACGCACTCGCCCATTGATTATAGTAACACAATTACGCGCTTGTATAGAAACCAGTTCTAGGAAAACAGCTCAAAGATTGCAAAATTTCACGTGGCCTCGTTGTAATGCAGATAATTAATTTACTTTTTAGTCAAATGTTGCAATTAACCCATCATAACGCCAAAGAATGAAGTATTGTGTTCAAGACTACAAAGAGATGTATAGTCTCGTAAATTTAGAGATCTTAAATCTTCTATTGATAAAAAAGAGGTGCAGAAGTTTATAAAATGAGAAGACATAGGAATTGAAAGGAATTTAAGAGAATATAAAACAATTAAATTCTATGGTAGAATTTAATTACAATTCTTCAATTTAACAAGCAGAATTGGAACTTGCGCTGTTTAAAGTTAATGAGATTTGAAAATTAGTATTTTAGAAATAAAAAATAATAAATAAATACAATTTATACCAATCGTATTGAAAATAATTTGTGAGAAAATGCAGGACGGTCTATTCAAGCATTTTCTGTCCTTGTTTAATTTTAATATGAAACGATCGTTAATACAATAACAACCAATTGAGTTATTAATTTTCATTAACTTAAAATTCCATTACGTCAAGCCCCTCCATCGTTGTTGTCTCATCGAGATGCGGGTTTGCGACGAAATGAGACCAGGAACGGTCTCATTTGATGTCTGCGCGCGACAGTGCCTATTTAGTTCCCGTTGGATTGCGGGGTGAAAACAAGAAGGCGCCGCAGAGAAGAGGCAAGCGGCGAGAGGGAACGCAGGCACAGGCAAGGATTCGTTTCTCGCGAATCTCTGGCCTAAAACCGGGACGCAAATACAACACGAAAAGGGGAGATATGCAAAGTGGCGAGCGCTTTATGCAAAAGGTCTTCTACTACCAATTCACTTTCCGCCTGGTTTATCATTCCACATACCGCCCCCATGACAACGCACGATAGAGCTCCTTTATTTATTCTCATGATGCCCCCATGTAATAATGCGTTATCGCCGAGCCGTGAGTGGATTTCGGCCGTGTGTTTGTACGTAGCTGATTGGAAAACTTGTCAGTGGTGTGTAAAGAAAGTAATAAGACGTTTGCAATTTAAAGCGAGTATGCCTTGAAATGGGCCTTATAAATTATGAATCTATTCTACCCTATTTCCAGATTTTAAACAGACATTATCATATATATGGATTGAAATTTTTTAGATTTTTAGCGAGACCTTTAATTCTACGGCTTTCTGTCAATCTTTGCACTCTCTAAAAATGAATCAGTGTATAACTAATCAGTGTATCACTAATTATCAGTGTATAACTATTATATCAAATAGTGATAAGTATACTACTGGTAATTAATGGCTAGTCACTGAATTATTTAGTGAATTTTAATTTGCACTGCTTGATGCAGTGGAATTATAGTGGTGCTCAATCGTACTGCGCGTGACGTACAATTATCACGGTTTATCAGTAAAAAATGAATTCACTGGCAAAATCAGTCAAATTTCCATTTAATTTATTTTTAGAGAGCAGCCGCATCTGCAAACTCCGGGATTTTATACGAGCAATAAACGCAAATACAGATTCTCAATTTTTTTAATAATAATGTTTAAAAAATTTCAACTCACTGACAAATCCGCCGTTGATTAGCATCGATTTATCGGTTCATTTAAAAGTTTGAAAAGCATTGGATATGAAGCATGGCGCGCTGACGTTGTTCGCGGAAAGCCGGAAATCGATTTTAGCGTGTTGCAGAAATCGTCGGTAAAAAGTCCCCGAAAAATAATGAGCGAGCGCATCATCGGTGGGGAAAGGATTTCTCAAAAAAAGGCAGCATTGCACTCGCGCACACGACCTTTCATAAAATAACAGCTGAACGTGCCCGCCACGCCTGGAAGGACTACGCAGGAGAAGCGTGTTGATTAGCGATATTGTTCAGGAACTGGACCCAGTTCGTGTATTGTGAATGCCATTCCTGCTACACCCAATCTGGTTTAACCAGACTATCAAAGCAGCGGATTACGTTTACACACACTTGTATCTTGCACTGCGAGGATCCTACATGGCAATATGGCGTTTGTGCTCTCGTGTCTCTCTATGTGGGTTGACGTTGAACCATAAAATCGCGAGTAAAATAACAGTTGCATAAGACTAAATTATAGTTTAAATTCAATTTTTAACGAGAGATTGTGTATTCTAACGAAAAAAAGCTTTAAAATTGCAATAAAATTTAAAATGCCGAGAGAAAAAGGGAGGGTTGTTTATTAATTTTTTTATATTTTCTACCGAGACGTCAGGCGTTAGCATTTTGAGTCCTTGATTATTAAAATTCATATTTACTTCTTTTTATTTTCATAATCTCCCTGGAAATTTCAAATAGTTGTTTAAATTCAGTAAAAAAAGTTACCTTTGATAATTAATTCTGTAACGTGCGAAAACACGCAATCGGTATTAACCAATTGAAATAATTAAATAAAGAGTTCGAAACTTGCAATTAGTCCTTTTCGGGTGTAATTATCAATCAAAATGCACTGCTAAAACCTTCCTGACAGTTGCGACAAGACTTCGATATAACGTGCTGCGGCCCGACAATTTTCGTGAAACTTTTCCAATTAAATTTTCGCTGTTCGGGGAAAAGTAAATGCCGCTCGGAACTGCGAACTCGTTCGGATGCGGATGAGACTTACGACGACGCCCGGTGATTGATGGCTATACCTGTTTACCCCCGGTAAAGCCGCTTTTTCCCCACCAAATTCCTGCATAAGTACACCGAGCTCTCGGCTCGTAATGCCTTCCACTTCCGGTCGCGCCTCTTGTCAACGACACGTTAGACGAACGAGGTTTTAGGGGTGAGATTGCGGGACGACCCGGAGAGATTAGACAGATTGCTGATGATAAGGGGAAATTGCTGATAACGGATGCATACGAAAGCGGTTTTACGTATTTTCCTATATATATTCTGTATATTCTAAAGGAAAAGTATTTTATTTTATTATTATTGTTGTTGTTTTATTGTCATTTTATCATTATTGTTGTGGGTTTTATTAGGGAAGGTATATTTTTTATAATAATAAAGTCTAATTTGTATATACATTTATTTTTGAATAATTAAAAATGATTAAAATAAAATTTGAATAATCAAAAATGTTTTCAATTTTATTTGTATTTTCGTAAATTTTTCCCAATCTTAATCTCGTCTAATAACATTGTAATTAAATTCACAACGAAATTTTCAATGAGAAAAGGTCAATTGCATATAGTCATATACCATGACGAAATGCTAGCGATCGAATGCATTATCGATACAGAGGACATTACATATACAATTTGAATGTAAATTCAGAATGCTGAGTGTAGCGCAAGTTTATCGGCGACGAGCCCCGAGTTGGGCAAAAGAAAAATTGCGGCTGTCCTGTAGGTAGCATGTAATTAACTCGAACAAGTCCTTTCATGTTTTTTCTCTTCAGGCTCTCCTTTTTTCTTTACGCGTAGCAAGAATTGTCAGAGCAGCAGCGGCGCTGGCAGCCGGCTGACACGGACAAAGACCGCAACGCCGCGGCGCCGCTTTGTTTCGCACAAAAGCCCGCGACGCGTCCGGGAGCGAGGAAAAATAATGGGAAAATGTAATAAATCGCGTGATTAATTAACCCACATTTGCCTTCGCGAAACAAACCCGCCAAAGGATACCTATTCCCATCCGGATCCGCCGCGCCCGCGCCCGCGCCGTTGCGCCAATGCTATTATTTTATTTATAATAAAGTCAAAAATGTGTCGACGTAGTTTTATTAATAATTAGCAATTTGCACGTTAATAAAATGATTGTTTCATGATACAGCATGTTTTAATGTAATGGGCATACTTTTACATATTTATGGGTTGATCACGTCCGATAATTGACAAATCGATATCGTTGAATTTTCACCGAGACTCTTTTTTTCAGTTGCATTGTTCGATATTTACAGAGAGATCTCTCCTTCGGCATATTTTGCGGGAGTTGAAAGGAAAATAATACCCGGCGCATGAAAAAAAAAAAATAGTAAAATCCGTCGGTCTCGATGGACAAATAAAGAAATAAATCGGGATTTGGGAAACGGGCGGGCGCGCGAAAAAAATTGAGCGGATAAATCGGTGGATATAACTTTGGTAATATGATCCCATCCCAGTGCATCTTAAATCCTATATAACTATTTTCGCTCTACGCGGCAATAAATAACAGTTGCCGATGAAATGCGATTCCGATCGCCTGCGTTGCTATTTTGCCGTGACGAAGTATTACGACAATCTCGTAATTACATCGGCCGTTCGAACAGATGATATAATATAGCGGAGCGTTATTACGGAAAACGCGCTCGCCTCGTTCCGTGCGGATTGATTAATAATACACGGGGATGCCGGCGCTGTAATTAAATTTGTCAGGCGTGAAATCTATATCGCGCGTTATTCCGATTTTACGCGCGTCGCATAGATCACGCAGAACAACGATCCTTACACAAGCTGGTCAACAACAACACGTCCACCGCGTTCATATCAATAACATGCATAATTCTCAGGTGTATAGATAAAATACTCGTATTTGCCAAACATTTGTGATAAAGGATTTGTCACAAAGAATTCTTTACACGTACGTGGATCAGTGTTGCAAAACTTTCCACACTGCACTGACAATGAGAGAAAAATATAGTTACTTTTGGCCTCAACAACAATTTTTTAATATTTCTAACGATAATTATGGTTAACATAATGATGTATACAGTTAAGTTAATCATATTTATTGTTATTTTTTCTCAGTGTGAGAGAAAAATATAATTACTTTTAGCCTCAACAACAATTTTATAATATTTCTGATGTATATAGTTAAATTAATTATATTTATTCTTAGAAATATTATAAAATTATGGTTGAGGCCAAAAATAACTATATTTTGAGTGTAACTGACAAATAATATTATATTTTATTTAATACATTGTTATACAGAATTATCAGTGTCGAAAAGAACTGGAAAATACGGAGTTTTTTTTTTCTGCATTGCACCGATTAATATTGTATAAATGAATGTTATTGCTGTAAAAAATATATAAATGAAAAATGGATTTTTAGACATTTTAGACTTTTTAGATACTTCGTAACTTTTTCGATGCAACGTGTTTTGGAAAGTGCTCCGCAACGCGCGAGTCAACTCCAATCTTCTATCGAAATACGGATCAATAGCCATCACGAATCGCAACTTCGATTGAAGGGTCCTGCGGTTCTTTGATAAGTCCGCTGTCTTATTTCCATTCGACTTCAAAAGTCCAACTTTTCGTTGCTCACACGCTCTATCAAGTTTCTTACTCTCTTTTCTTCGTTTCGAGAAAGTCCCCGACTCGATCCCGCCAACAAAATAATAAAAGAAATTCGTTTAAAATTCACGAGGCACGCTTTTCGATCAAAGGTTCCATTTGATCCGAGCGTTTAAGAAGCGTTGGAGAAACTAAGGAGTCTGAGACCTCAAAGTCAGCCTCTAAGAATTTGAGATTTAGAAAACCCAGGAGCAGAGAAAGATAGTGACAAATTAAAATAGGAAGATCTAATTTATCACTTAAGTCATAGTCGTTTCAAAAGGAGATTTTTTTATTAAGAAACAGGGAATTTATTGTATATTAAGATCAAGACTGAGATATTATTTTATTAAGAAACAGAAATAATATTAATACATATATATATATATATATATATATGAATTTTTTAAAATCTTTTTTTTATTAAGGAATTGCTGAATCAAGAATAATTAACGCATAATGGTAGTTTATATTCTAATAGGAACGCTTTTGATAGCGTTGAGGCGAAGCATTGAGACGCGATAAGCGCAGAGTTAATTCGGCCAGGTGCTATCACAGCCAAAATCCGAACTCAAACTGCTCCGGATGCAACGGTCCGTGAATGTTTGACCGCACAATATTTGATACTACGTCCGTAGATATTCCACTTCCAGGATCTAATCGTGGCTCGACCCAAATAATGGCTGACAGGAGCAGAGATGCAGAACTGTTCGCGATTCGAACGCGTCCGCGGATTTCGAACGAAACCCGATGTGCAAAATGCATATATCCAGGCAGAATGTGAGTGCATCAAATATACACGTAGATTCTTCGATATTTAACAGCTCCTCGCGATTACGCGATATTAAATCATAAATACGAGCTCCCGCGCAAGTACTTATACTATGTAGAATATCGAATTAATTTTACATTGTATTTAATTTTTAATAAATGCCGCGGAATGAAACATGTGCAAACAAATTAAAATCGACAGGGCAGCCGTTTTAGTATATTAAATTTAAAATGTACACAATTTTAAGTCAATAATTATGATATGTCTAGAAATAATTTTTTTCAATTTTGTCGGTTAGCTTATTATTTTATATGAAAAAATTTTAAAGCATACTAAAAGATTTTAATACGTTCTAATAGATTCTATCGGATAGAGTAGTGCGACACTTTAAGTTTAAAGTTTAAAATGCAAAGTTTAAAATATGAAACTTCAAGAATTTAATAGGTCAGGAAATTTGAAATTGTAAATGGCGAGCATAAATTAGATAAAAAATTGATAGTTTGAAGTTTACGCTTGAATTTCTTCATGTATATCTAAATGTCGACTATAATTTATCATTATTTCAAAGTAACGAAATAATTTGTCTTTAAAGTATGATGTATTCTCTGTCATCGGCGTGACAAATTGGAAAAAACAGCCAGGAATTGCTCGTCAATCCCATTTGAAATTGTATTCACTGACATAGGTGCAAACAAGTGGTAGATTAATATCACGTGACAGTTTAATTGGGGCGGCGTGGATTAAACTGGAAGCGTGGAAGGGTCAGCTGGACATTTTTCATGGCCAAGCCAAATAAATAGGACCATCCGGGCCGGCGGTTCTGACGAGCAGATAAATTCCTGTCACGTCGGCATCCTGTTTCCATCTCCGAGAGCCTTCTGTCCCCGTCGATTTATTCCAAAAAATTGCAATAAAGTTAGCTCTGATGGCGAAGTGATTTTGCCCCCGCCGAGGAAAAAGAGAGAGAGAGAGAGAGAGAGAGAGAGGCGGGAGAATTGGCAACTCGCTTTCAATCGCGTCGCATTTGAGCCGCCGATTTGTACCATCGGTTCGATCAGCTGGCGCAAGAAGGCGAACAATTGACCAGAAAGTCGAGGATCAAGCGGCATCACATCGAGAGCAGCCCCCGCAGCGAGGATCCTCGTCCTTCACCGCGAAGTAATCTCGTCCCTGACGAGGAACGAGGGCGCGAAAAGAAGCGAGGGAGCAGGAGCAGGAGGAGGGGGACCGAAGGGAAAATTGAGGAAGGATAATATCTTCCACATCCATTCTAGGTCTCGCAGTTTCGCGAGAAGGTACGAGGCATCCGTGGAAGCCGGTTAAGTTCGTCCTTATTGTTCTGCGAATTGGATTCGGCGGGCTTAGGACAGAAGGCTTCCTGGAAAATGTTGCGGCCGTATCGTCATTGGCTGGTTAAGGATATCCTCGATCGTCGCTTAGGGACTCTCTCTCCTGCAGGAAGGTACTTACCTACTCTTCCGCGAACTTCCGCAGTGGCTGCGCCGCTAACAAACTTACGTGAATCCTTTGGTATTTACGTTAAATTGCCCGCCCGGCGCGCATTCGAAGGAAATTTGCGTCTTTAAGTCCTTAAATGGGATTTTCAAGCTCTTCAACTTCGCTAAATCTTCGAATGTTTAGACCATGAGTTTCTATCGCCTCGCTCTTGTTACTTAAATTTGACGAGCAACTACTAAATCCTTGAATTAAATCCTTATTACGTATTGTATCGTCGCTTTATTCAACTGTGGAATGTCAACTGATTAATTTATTTCTGAGCCCGGGTGCTTCAAGGTTTAAAATCACATTTCCAAAAGAAAACTCGTCTTGACATCTTGCTTGAAAATTTAATTTCAAATTTTAAGCAAAATGAAACTTTCTCTCTTATGGCTTTTAGCCTTTTAATCAAGCCTTTTAATTAATTTTATCGTATTCATTCGCTCCCTTCGACTCTTCTGCGAATTCTGCTTCAATTTCTCATAATCTTTTCTTTTTACTTAAATACCTTTTATCTGCGTGTTCTAATCTCTTACACGATCCATTATTATTTCTTGTAGAAATGTCGATTTATAACTCTATAACGTTAGCCTCTCCCTAGTTCTATCTCGAAGGGTCACTCGGATCCCCTAGGTGGTCTTCCGACGTTCCTTCCGTTTCCGGGAGAAACGACCATGGCGCAACAAACAACCCACAGGTTATTTGTCTTCGTTCAGTATACCGAGGAAAGCGGGCCAGAAGAAGAGTAGGTGGGTAAGGAGGGATGAAACATGGAAGGGATGAGAGGGTTATGAAGAGAATTCGCGAACGCAGCCGCAGCTGCGTCGCACTTTCGAAAAAGCTCCTGCCGGGGATTTCGTTTAGTCTCGCGAAGAGACGTGGAATTTCACCCCCGTCCCAAGAGAATTTTTCATTTAGCCGGTATTATTTATACGCACGCTTTGGCTACCTCCCAGAATTCTCCGCGAATGTTTCATGCGGAAATTAACGTGCCGCGTCTGCATCTTTCTGAAAATGAAACTGCTTGTCCTGAGGATTTTGCTGAATGTTGCATTATGAAACCATTCCGGGTCCAAAAATAGACGTTATTTATTTCCATGAAATTTATTTTTGACCTAGAAATATCTAAATGCAATGCTTTTTCGTCTGTGACGTTGAAATATATCTAGATTTTCAATTTTTTATTTAAAAATATGAGATGAGAAAACTATTTTTATAACTATTATTTAAAAAAGTCATTTTATTAATTGTATTTCAAATGATTTTTCATTGTTATTCAGTTTGTTAATTAAATACACTTGCACATATCACATAAAAATTTGTTTATTGACTCTTGCTCGATTCTTTCATTTCTAAATCTTTGTCCCGGATAAAAAAAATTTCTCTCCTTTATCTATTAATTTTTAATTATTCCGTATGATTATTTAATTTTTATCAACAAATGTCGAAAGAATAAAAATCACGGGTTATTGCTTCCGAGAGGGGCATCCGACAAGTAGTCGGAATTTCAATAAATCGCCGGAAGGCTGTTAAAAACATACAACACATTTGTATACGCACTCGCCGGAAGCATAGCGCGGTGATCTTTCGATCGATCGATTGGAAGTGGAACTGATACTCGATGCCCGGCCTCTTGGGTCCTCTTTGCCAGCATCAGTCACGAAACGCCGTTTTCTGGCTAGTCAATTTTCTGGTATTGTACGAGAGATATGGCGGAAATGGAGTTCTTCCGTTGCGTGGCTCCGCGAGGTACACACAGTCCTTTTCTTCCCGTCAATCTTGTAAGAAAGCGTCACGTCGTGAATGGCTTTCCGATGCTCGCATACGCAACCGTGTCTTCCCCGTGCCTGTCATCCTGTCGCGTCGCATCCTCTTTCAGATGTCCCTGCGATGCACCTGCGCTATTCTAACGACTGGAACTGCCGGCGGACTATCCATAAGTAGACCATCCATTATTAAAATTAAATCGCAAAGAAATTTGAATGTCAAATAAAATGCAAAAACGGAATGTTAAATAAATATAAGAAGATAATTAGCGGGATATGGAAGGTACATATAATTAATAAAAAGAGAAAGTTTTAATCGCTTTAATAAAGTATCAAATTTTAGATTTTCCTCTCTGCGCCCATACATATCTGCCGCTCTGAAAATGAAGATCCTTACGATCTCATTAACCTAATCTGCAAAAATGTAACGAGACGAGAACCTTTAAGAAATTAATTCAAACAAAAAATTCTTATATCCAATAAGCCGCTTTAAGAATAAAAGATTTTACAAATTCTCAAGTTGTTTTAGCTTTATTCTTACGTTTCTTTTTTATTTATCGAGATATAGAATTGTTGAATCGTTTCAAAGTAAAGTTACCAATTATGAAATTAATAATAGTCTGTGCCACTCTTTCGCAAACGATAGGATTAAATCCCGAAGATTAAGCGCCTGAGAATCTTTTAGCGTATTCACGTTGGAATTGTTTCATTCTAATCCGAATTAACTAGCAAACGTGTCGTTAATTGGGATGCTACAAAGCGTATCCATTATTCGTTGCTTTGAATATAGTTGCTCGGGATACTAAACGAGTTCGCAGGACAGTGCACGGTCCAAGACCTCGACTTATGCCGGTAGTCGCGTTTATGTTTGCTGTTGAAGTTGGCAACTGGTATCCGCCAACCAGAGACTATTTGAGTTTGCCAAGTAGTAATAATTGTTCACCAGAACTGTCCAGACGATAACGGCATTCCGCTATCGCTAAAATAGTCAGCTGCAACCTTATGAGAAGGGTCGACCCTTTCAAGGATAGTCCCTTGGTATAACCAAATCTCAATCTCACCTTTTCTTTTCTCGACGTGACTTTCGCCCGAGAATCCACGCTATAATGAATTTGCGTTATAGTGGCATCGTAAGGAGTAATAGCATAATAAGATTAAAGATTTAAGTTTAAGATTAGCTCTTATAATTAGTGGGTGTGGCATAATAAAGTTTAAACAAAAAATTTCACGATAAATTAAAAATGTTCAAAGATATTTTATATAATTTAAATAAATTTATTTATATCTATAAATAATTTAAATGTAAAATATTGTAGGTACTTTCTCGTAATAATAAATTAAATAATATAATATTATATGCTTAAATATAATAATATATGCTTAAAAATAATTATTAAAAATT
>VBVQ01001422.1:0-35212 GCA_011636635.1 Tetramorium simillimum
AATACATATATATGTATTTCACTCGAGTGAAAAAATAAAACTCAAAGTTGAGTTTTATTTCTAAAAGATAAAATAAAACTCAATTGATAATGATTATCAATCGAGCGAAAAAATAAAATTCACAAGCTGAATTTTATTTATAAGAGAAGAAATAAAACTCAACTGATAATTGTTATCATTTGAGCAAAAAATAAAACTAAACAGATAATATTTACTGATGATTTAAAAAATAGCTCTTAAAAGTTAATGATTACTAATTGATTTATATTTTGTTGTTTGTAATGATTACGGTGTCTGGATTTAAATGCTCGTCGTGTTTTTCTATAATCCAGTCAATATTATCCTTCTTTTGCATAAAATTCTTCCCATTTTCATTAAATATTTACCGCTTTTTTATTCGATAGCGTCCAATGTCGTTCGTTATCGTTACACATTTGTATCGATTGCTATCAACTGAATGGTTGTTGTTGCACGTAACATTTGATATTATATTTACACTTTGCTTTGCTTCGAATATAAACCCGCCTCTTTCAATGCAGAATATACAGTTAATTTATATTTCTTACTGGATTGTTTCAATAAAATTAATGTAATAAATTAAAAATATTAAGTTTAATCTTAGAAAAGAATTAATGCTGTGTAAATATTTTATAATATACGTAACTTTATTTATTTTTATATGTATATCACTAATATGTCTTTTAATTATTTTAATTTTATTTGTGTATATTGAATTTAAAGTAAAATTGCTTATTTTTAAAAGTAGACAAATTGTTTACTTAAATAAGAAATTGGCTTTATCTTAACAACAATAATAATCATTTTAAAAATTATTTACATTTTAAAATTAATATATATCTGTAGATCCGTATTCAGAACACGTTTCTAAAGATGGAAGCGCGTTTTTATGTCTTTCTATCTTTGTTTTACATTTACTGAATGATAAAGATAGAATGACATATGTAACGCGCTAACATCTTTAGAAACGCGTTCTAAATACGGACCATTGTACATAGAAATAGTCAAGTATGTGCTAGGACAGTTAGGAATCTGTACGATAAGCTGTAGAGCAAGTTGGCCCATTAGCTCAGTTGGTTAGAGCGTCGTGCTAATAACGCGAAGGTCGTGGGTTCGATCCCCCCATGGGCCAAATTTTTTTTCCTATAGAAAATTGTCATACTTACATTTTAGAACTGTAAAATAATTCTTTAAATGTTTTTTAACATTTTGATATGTTGAAATTAAAAATTAAATATAAATGTGATGTCTCCACATTTTTAAATTAATATAATTAAATATTCTTCCGCTGCTTGGAAAAAAGAGAAATGTGTTTTGGAATTTTTTGTTTTCTTCGGTATCTATATATTCTTTTTTTTTCTTATTGTACCGCGACTACGTGCGCGACTTATCAAGCCGAAAAAAGTTCGACCAATGGTGGTCACGGTGCCCTGAACTTTGGAAGAAGTACGTGCTTGTGGTTGCGCAAAAAGTAGTGCACGAGGAGAAGGAAGAATTTGAGTTTCGGCCGAATACGGAGCAAGTTTCGAAACGACCCAGAACTCTAATTGAGTAACTTTTTCCAGTTCGACGCGGCTTGTTTGGCGAGGCGTTAATGGGACCGTTTTGGGACAGTCTTGGAGAATAGTAGACGTGGCTTTTGTAATAAGAAAAAGTTTTTTCGTTGAGAAAAGCAATAGCCGTACCTTATTTACTCTTCTTCGTTTCGTAATTGTGATGGTATCTATTGATCGTACACGCGAATCTTATCCGCGCACATCTCAAGTAAAATATTAAATGCAAAATTTTTGTTTTTGGAAAATTTACAATTAATATCTGTCTATGTTTTATTAAACATTTTATTTTGTGTGATTTTAAGAAAAAAAAAATTCCGGTACCGGGAATCGAACCCGAGCCTCCTGGGTGAAAGCCAGGTATCCTAGCCACTAGACCATACCGGATTATTGAAGATGTCTCTTATAAACTGAGTTTTACGACGATAGCATACAATCACAAATAATTTAAATTAAATTTACTATATTACATTTTCTAATTATATTTCTTCTGATTATATAAATTACAATATTACGCAAATATATTAATTGAATATTGATATATATTATTAATTGTATGATTTATCTCGAATTTATTACTTAGCGGAATATATTCTAAAAAATTATTCTTCATATAAAAAGAAACTTACTATATACTTTATTTGATGCAATAAATGTTTTTATTATTTAAGATATAGATATATGGATGGAATAGAAAACTATGCACGTTTAAGAGAGAGTTTCAATGGTCCTGTGGCGCAACGGATAACGCGTCTGACTACGGATCAGAAGATTCCAGGTTCGAATCCTGGCAGGATCGAATAATTTTTTTTAGATAATTTATTATTAAAAATTGGAATATGATTACAATATCAAATTCACATATGGTTTTAAAGATTATATCTTATATATTTTTACTTTATGTGCATGTGATATAGAAAATTGCGTAAGAAAATGTTAACAAATATATAAATTGTGTTAAAATTTTCTAAAGCAAAATATTAAAATTAGTTTCATAATTTTCATACGAATTATATTCATATATTTATGAATGACATACGCAAATATCATGTGCTAAATACATAAAAAATTAAGTTTAATTCTTTTATAAGCTAATCAATTTTCTATTAATTGTAAACTTAATGCATTTAAGAAAATTTAATACAATTAAAAGAAAAATTATTATATTATCCCCATTATATTGAAGCATAATACAAAGACGAAATTGAACATGCTTAATTTTCGATGTGCCGCATGATATTTTTAAAGATTACGAAAAAAGCTGTAATAATGTTTGTTTCTATAATAATTTTAATACAATTATATATATATATATTATTTGTTCTCTTAAAATTTTTAAGACATTTTAGACAATTTTAAGAAATTTTGTATTATGTTATTCAATGACATTATAAAAGGATAACGTCAGATTTTTTATTTTTATTATAATTGGCTTTTAACTTTGACACATACATGAAATAAATAATATGTATATATGTATATATGCATGTATGCATATATGTCAGTAACAGCTGATATTGGCAAGGCATTTCTTGTCCTGGTTTATTCCCCATAATTCACTCTCGAACGCGTCAATATATGCTTTGCGGAACGAATAATATTGAAAGAAAAAGCTTGTTGAATTGACAAGGGGTTTGAAGCAGTTTCATGCAATGTGTAATAAAACTATTGACAAAACGAAGTAACACTTCACAAATTTCGTTTTATTGGAATGCATTTCGATAGGTTTAATAATAAAATTAAAAAGAAAGATATAATCTCTCTTTCTCTCATCATCTATTTATCTATTTATCTTTCTCACTATTTATCTCTACAATTTATTACTTATTGTCGCTGATCAATTATTTAGTCATTTTTTACTATATGCATTTGATCATAAGTTTTGTTGATCGAAGTACTTGGCTGTCGAGTCGCGAAAACTCGAAAACGGATTTGAGATGAAAAAGTCTTGGAAATATTCTAGAAAAAGAATAATTAGAATCTATTTATCTTGAATCTTTTAACAAGTTTTGCATTGGTATTAAGAGACAAATCATTTTCTGCACATACACAAGTAAATCATGAAATACAATTATATTAATGTGTGTATAATTTTCTTTTCTAAATTGTACTTTTATACCAAAGCATATAAATATCATAATAAATATATATATAAGAAGTATATGATAATATTATAAAACATCTATGTTATACTAAACATCAGATTGATGATAATCGTGTCATTAAGAACGGATCTTTTTTACTATGCTTGCATGTATTCTTTTCTATAAATATCTTCGCAAAAAAATGTTCTTTTTCGTCATTTTGCGTCGCAGACTTTTTATTGCGAAAAATGTTTTACTCGTACCCTGAGAGGTCTCAACGAGCGAGGCGATGGGACTACTCATAAAACAATCATTTCGCCATTCGCTGACACGACTCGCATGTGGAACATCGGTAATATATTGGATATTATTGCGAAGAGAGGGACGCGTTATGAATCCGTGGAGAGAAGCACGAGAGATTGGTAGTTCGAGCGATGAACAATAGTCGATCATTTTCAAAGCTGTTTAAATTATACATATGTATATATATATATATATATATATATGTATATATAATCCGGAATTCTTTTAAAAATTTCAGTGAATCGGTTTTTAGATAGCACGAATCGTGCAAAATAAATTGCAAAAAATAAAGGATTTGCCACGTTGAGCGATATTTTTCTCGCATCAATCGGTTACGTTAAACGCGTATTTATGTACACGAAGTACATTGTGTTAATGTACTTCGTGTATATAAATGTTGATTTCCCCGCGGAGGAAAAAAGATTAACTTTTCATTTCATTCATAAACAAATTCTAGCCGTAGCTTACCAAATGTAATTTTTGCGCCAAATATACTGTAAAATGTTAAAAATATTGTACAGTTTTACGACAGTTGCGCATGCATTTTTAATTAAATGTATATTTAGCATATGCGTCTATTTGTAAAACGGTTCTAAATTGCATTATCAAGTAATAAAAAAGTTTTATTGCATTTTAATTATTCGTTTCAACAAAAAAGTTTGTGATTCCGTAATCTTTGCACTCTAAACATTTTTCTGATTCTATTTCACGGATTTTTATGTCAGTCCTTAATCGATTAACGAGTCTTCGCAGATTTCCACGTCGCATGGTTGCTATAAAAGAGAGCATTCAAGTGAGAACTTACAAAGAGCAGGATGTTTGACCATCGAAAAGGGTCTGAAAGCCTTTTTTCGCTCGCTACATCATACCTCAGTATCCCCAAGGAAAGTTAGTATACTCGTTTTCGCGATCTTCGTCATTTGCTCTCTTCCTGCTGCCTCCCTCGCATGGAAACTTTCCTCTTGGTCGTTCCAACAGAAGCAGCCTTTTTTCTTCACCTGAAACCCCGAACAAATGCATCCCACGCGAGTTGTTTTTTCTCTGCTCCGGAACGCATCAATCTCCCTACACGAGCTGGCCTATCCGAGTTCGACGGCGCGGCGGCTTTCTCGAAGCTTTTAGTCATCAGGTGCTACGCTAACAGAATATTTTAAAACGAACAGATGTTCTGCTAATAACAGATAAATATGTCGGCGTTAAATAGACGCATATGTTCCTTAAGATAAAAATTCGAATGATATAAAAGTTGATATTCTATTAATTAATTGCCATAAAAACATTCCATAAATAGAAAAAGAGATACAAACATGCTATTACATTAATTACTTTTTCTCGTATTTTGAAGTTTCACGAATAAAAAAGTTCCCATTGAAAAAGAATTTTTATATTATCATACTATTACCGTCATGTCATAATAAGCGCACCATGCTCAAATAATAGCGGAAAACATTCTACAGAGGTTTCATCGTTACGAAAAGATATACTTTCGAAAGCTTCTTGCATCATTCCTCAAGAGCTTGTCAACATTCATCTACGATGTCCCTGGCCTTCTTGGTACTCGACGTGCACTCTCATAAGAGCATCCACCGTTAAATAAGTCTCTCTCTTGTATACCAGGCCGAGAGGAAACGAGTGAAACTTATATTAAACCTTAGAATTACGTGAGGTTTTACAGAAATTTCTTCCGAGATTGCGCGTTATAAATTTTCCGCCAAATTTCGGCGCTTTTACGAAGGAGAAGCTTTCATAAACATTATACCCATTCAAAAATTATACCGACGATTACGCTCTATCCTCCAGTTTCCCATGTTTTATAGAAACATTTAAATATAGAAATTTTAAATCTGACGTATATATGTATGTCTCGAAATATTCAAATAATATCTTTGAGATTGAATTTACTTGATGTATGATGAAATTTATGTACATCTAATTAATTTGGCTTTCGTCGTTTTCACTGCCAACTGTTATGCTGTGCTTTCATAAAACTGCATTCAAGTTATTCTAACTTTTATTCTTTCTTGAGTTCATCAAAATGCATCCACAAGCTTTTCGTTCTTCGCGGATCTCAACGGGTGCTCTCGTAAAAGCGTTCGCCGTTAAACAAGTCTTCCCTCTAATGTCGAAGTACAGGCTCGCGGGGTAACGAGACTTTTGAGAGTCCTAGACATTAAAAGGCGTATCTCGTACGCGACGTGAGCCGAAGTAGATGAACAGCAGGCACATTGCGACAGAATATTTACCGTATATCAGAGTTAGAAATCCGGTAATAGAATTGGCGGAAATTTGCCAGGTTCACTATTTGCCCGTCCGATCTCTTGATTTCTATTGGTTTACTGATTGCCTTCGCGTTGTGAGAATTTTAACTATCGACCGGTCCTGAAATACGTACGCGAAACTTACGGATAAAGTCTCAAACGAAGCCAATAGGAAGAAGATTTCTTTTCTCTTCACTTCCGAGAAAATTAGATCACTCGCAGAAGTA
Source organism: Tetramorium simillimum (assembly GCA_011636635.1). Classification (NCBI taxonomy): domain Eukaryota; kingdom Metazoa; phylum Arthropoda; class Insecta; order Hymenoptera; family Formicidae; genus Tetramorium; species Tetramorium simillimum. The sequence continues at coordinate 6,444 of VBVQ01001422.1, forward strand.
ATCTCTTTAGAGGTTTTTTTTTCAGCGCGGATCTTGACAAAGTTCGAGATGAAAACACATTGAAAATATAAAAAGACATTTTTCTTCTTCTTTAGAGATTTTTTTTTGCGTATCTTTGGACGTATTAGATGGGTATTTTGTACGATAATTTCCACAAAGAAGAGAGACCAGTATAAATCTACAGTTTCTACGGATAAGAATTATTTGAAATTAATGGCGAAAATTAGCAGCGAAAACGGTGCAAAAACGTTTAATTACGCCCGAAACACCGAAAACGTATTAAATATCTCTCGCTTGGTATTACTGCTCTCCTCTCTACTGGACTCGTTAGTTTTTAATCGTCGGAACAAGCACACGATGTATTGTGGCACATCGATGCGTACGAACCCTCCCTCGTCCTCGCGCGGATACGCGTATCCTCGCTCGCGAAAGATAAATAACGCGAAAATCGCATTTGGCAGCCATCCAAAGTACGAAACACCCCGTCGCTCGACGAGGGGTGCGTATTAAATTCACGGCTCTCGAATTCCCGCGGCCGCCACCCCGGATCATTTAAATCCCTTTTCAGCTAGTTAAAATACCGCGCGTATTCCGAAGCGCTGCGGGAAAATTATTTTGCACAAACGCGAGGAGGGAGATGTATGGAGATTTCAGTTTCATTTTTATGCGAGGGCGTATGTGCGCCACGCATGCGGTGCGTCTAATTTTTTACAGAACGGTGGACCGACTTAATTATTTCAACACGAGACACTCGAATTCGCTGTGTGAGAAAAATGTAGATATGGGATTGGATTTGTATACCACGTGGATCTCGGATTTTTTAATCGCTGGATGACAAGGAAAAGAAGAAAGATAAAATTGCACGTTTAGGAATTGATTTATTTAAAGTAAACAAGAATATATTTTCTTTTATTCTTTATTTATAAAATTTAAGTTTTATATTGTTATTTTGTTGCATATAATATGACGGTATTAGTGTATAGTATCCTGCAAATTTTTATAATATTGCGATATTTTTCAGATAAATTTTAAAAATAACTTTGTTGGGAATTTTATATAACAATACATCTTGATAGCTTATCTTGCTCTCCTTTTCACCATTTTTATATTAATGTTGCTGAGAATATATTGGCAGGCACTCTCTGAGTAGCTCCGAACGTTAAAACCTTTGAAAAGGATCTCAATGGTATTCAAATCATTTCAAAGGAGATTACATCTTGTTAGTTCGTAAAAGGATGCAACATCATATGACTGACACACGGCGGTATTACGTGAAATTTTCCCTCTTCAGAGAAAATAGCTGTAAAATTGAAGTTTATATTTCGTATTTGCTTGCAATAGCAAAAAAGATTAATGACTTTTAGATAATTAAACGACTTTTTTTTTAATAACAAACCATTATTTTAATCTCAACGTGTCTGACACAATCGGAGACGCAATTTTCTAGCAGTCGTGTTAATCAGTTAATTTATGTAACTGCACGGTCACAATTACGGATTATCTCTATTTATCACTAAATTTGTTATTTTAATAATGTCATGCATAAAATTTAATCCAGTTTCGGTTAGCAAAGTCGCTACATAGAGAATAGATAAAATATAATCAATCGCGACTTAAAGCAAAATAACTTTACGTACGTAATCACCGATATAGCTTTACGCAGATAGTTGTTTATAGAACAATCTATTTTTACTCCTGACTGCTGCCAACCGTAGGTTGGCGAAAACGGAGGGAGTATGCGTTTCACCGAGCACGAATGAGTAGTTACTTTAGTTCTCGATAACTACAACGCAGCTTGATACTATCTTTCGAACATAAATTTTTATACTTTACTAGTGCGCTTATCTCAAGTGCGTTGCCAGCGTATCTACTAGTGACACAGTTATTCCATCAATCGAATGTTCGCAATACGTGCATTTCAACGTGAACTTAAAGAAATTTGTTTGAATGACGAGGAAATAGACGAAGAGAACGAAATTGTATTCTAGTATACATAGGTATATATTACAATATAAAGTAGTGAACAGTTACGTCATTTTGTCAACTCTTCAATTTTTATCTCCACGATTGAGATTATCGTAATGAGGATTAATGACTGTAATGTACCAGATACCAAAATCAAGTTGTACCTCAGGCAATTCCTGACAGCCCTGGGACCATTGATGGGAATCTCCGTGTCCGGTATGACGAACGGCTACAGCGCGATTCTTCTTCCGCAGCTGAAGGCAAATCCGACTAACGGCAGTGAATCTTTATTCGAAACCGCGGATCATTTCGGAGTGCTCAGTATCGGCCAAGAGTCGTGGATCGCGGCAGCCGTGGTTCTGCCGGTGGCTCCAGGCTGCTGGACCGGCGGATGGATGGCGGAAAAACTCGGCAGAAAAACATCGGTGACACTACTGTTTCCCGTCTTTCTTATCGGTTGGCTGATCATCGCGCTCGCCAACAGCGTGGAGGTTTTGATGGCGGGCAGACTCCTCTCCGGGTACTGCGTCGGAGTCTTGGCGCCCATATATCCGATCTACGCGAGCGAAACGAGCGATCCTCTGTTACGTGGCGTTCTGCTGGGGGCAATCAGCTTGACCCTCTCGGTCGGTATATTGGCGTGTCACGCGATGGGAACTTGGCTGCATTGGCGAACCACCGCGTATATCTGCGGCGTGTTGCCCGTAATCTGTTGGGTCGTCTGCATCCGCTCGCAGGAGAGTCCATTGTGGCTACTCGGTAAAGGCAAGATCGAGGAGGCGAGGCGTTCCTGGATATTCCTCCGTGGCGAGGGGTCGCTCGAGGAGTTCTCCCTGCTGGAAACCAGCAGGCGCGCGGAGATATCGAGAGAGAGAATCGAGGAGCGATCGTTGCTGCGCTCGTTCAGGAAGACGTGGTCCTCGCGACACTTCCTGAAGCCTCTCGGCATCGTCGGTCTGTATTTTTTCGTCATGCAATTCTCAGGCACCAACGTGATGACATTCTACTGCGTCGAGATGTTGGCGGACGTCTCGGGCCCGGCGTACGCGTATCTGATAACGCTCGTCGTTGACGCGATTCGTCTGATATTCTCCGTTATCGTGTGCGTTCTTCTGAAAACATGCCGCAGGCGCACCATGACGTTCATATCCGGCTTCGGCGCAGCTGTCACCATGCTAATCTTAAGTGCGTGTTTGACATTTGACATCGGAAGACCCTGGAGTCCCATGATTCTACTCGTCACTTACGTTGCTCTACTGCCATTGGGACTGATGCCTCTACCCTGGATGCTTTGCGGTGAACTGTTCTCGAGAAAACACCGTGGGCTAGGTTCCGGATTAACGTCCGGCTTCGGCTTTATGTGCTACTTCGTAGTGATCAAAACGATGCCGCTTATGATGGAATTTGTAAAGCCCGAAGGTACATTCGCCGTTTATGGCTCTGTAGCACTGATCGGAACCAGTGTTTTATACTTCGTTCTTCCTGAAACCATGAACAAAACCTTGCAAGAGATTCAGATGTCTTTTGACAGAAAATCTCACACACCGAAGGCACAAAGTGTAGACGTACTTTTCCATAAGTGCATTTCTTCTGAAAAAAACAATGAATTAGATAAAGAAATGCCGCTTGATGAATGATGATCATTTAATAAACAGAAATTACAGAATGTATTTTTATAAGTCTGTGAATATATTGTGATAATTTGTGTATTATAATGTGTGTATATATGACGTGAATAGTATTTGTAACTTTTATTTTAGTACAGAAATTGCGGTGTCTTCAGCTACTTTCTTAAAAAAAGGGCTCTTTTAGTATGATCTAAAGTATACGTTAATATCTGCGTTGCATATTACTTTCTGTTGCTCTTGAAAAATGAACAACTTATAAATTGAATAACTTGAATGTTGAGATTGCTGAATTTCAGCTTGCGGCAAGACTTGATGCATTTGGCGGTAATATGACTGCACTACCGCAAGCAATTTCGCATTACCGTAAGTGACAATGCGACGCATTCTTCGGATATATTTCGTGCCGTAAAATTAACCGATGCGTTGAAATAATGACTCTGCGGCGGTCGGGACGAAGCGGCGAGAGCAATAGAAATTTAACTGCAAGCCTTGCCGGCATGACGGACCGTAAAATTGCGTTCTCACGTGATTATTGCTCGGACCACTTACCGCAGCTGATGGAAATTACGGTATGTCCCGGCAGTTCGCGTGACGTTTTGCGGGCCGCGCAATGACTTAGGCGCGTACGCAAGTGAAATATGATGGCGGTGCTGTCGGGGTTATTAAAATGCGAGGAATCCTGATTCATTGCCCTTCGTCGAGATTTCAAGGCGATGAAGATAAAGATTGTTTCTGGTTTCTGGAAATGATAGATGTATTTGCTGCCGCGCATAATACACACACATACGCATACGCGTCCGCGTAGATATTAAAGTTTCTCAATAGGAATGAGACACGTTTTCAATTTTAACTCGCATTGTTTTTCATCGCCGCACAAATCGTTGTAATCGCCAATCTCCCTCTCTCTCTCTCTCTCTCTCTCTCTCTCTCTCGGCAATGGTAAATTCAATCTTATCCTTGTATTGGACTAACTTTTAGTTGCCGTCGTTATTTCACAGTAATTTGTAGATCTTTCAGATACCATTCTGCCTGTCGGTATGATTTCAATCTTGAAGCATCAAAGGCAGGCGCAATAAAGAATCACGCTAAACTTCAATGCTTTTTCTCTTTTTAATTTCATCCCCAATCCTAACTCATTACCCTCGTTTCTTCAACCATGGGCTCTTACTGGGCTCGCTTCGCGTTGATTATCGCAAGCACGCAAAGCGGTCGTTACGTTATCCTTGCTTCTCTTTACTACAGCCATTTTCGATCAGTACTCTTCTTCACGAAACTCAATTCCCGGCGAAATATTGGTCGGAAATTTCGCGACGACCAAGTGTCACTCATATTGCAGCAGCGCGTGATCTTCTTCTTTACTTTTTATTGTGGTCTTGTGCATTAAAATGAACAATTGACACATATTTGTACATTTCTAAGTAGCTTATCTTCGAGTACTTATGGATATTGGAGACGAGTCTGATTTCTGCCGGAGGAAGAAATCTGACAACTTGAAAGATTTCGCGATCGACAGTGACTGAAAATGAAAAGTCGGCGATATCAAACGTGATTTATGACGATAAGGACAATCTCGGCCCAATTTCCCACGCGCGACGTGCCTGAACTGCATATAATCTTCATGAATGCGTAATGACCCGTCGTGCGTCCTCTCTCGTGGCCCATTCAGGAAGGTCTCGTGTAATGGAGGGGAATAAAAACTAGGTGGTCCCTACGCGATAGCGCCGCGCCAATGGCGCTTTTTGCGTCGACGATGAAGCACTTCAGACTTCTCTTCGATCTACCGCCCTGAGGAGCTTAACGGTGGAAAATACAGTCGACCGAGAATGTTTAGCACTCTCGATTCGAGACGACGTTCGTACTGATTCAGTCTCTATAGTCATCGTATTTACCGCAACTCAAACGTAAAAGATATTAGCTATTGCAGAGTGAATTGCCGCGTGAATTTTTAGTATTTTTCAACGTGCGATAGAAAACTTATTAGGTAACCGGTAACGTATTGTAAAATCAACAGAATTTTGTTTCGACAAGTGAAAGTGTTCGGCGAAGTGAATCAGTGAAAAAAAAATATTGCGGATTAGGGAATGTTTGTCTATTTACTCTATCGTTTTCAATACCAAACATCAAATATTGTGTTTGCAAATACTGGCAAATATAATAATGCAAAAATATATGTTAACTCCTGTAACGAAAAGTGATTTTATTATTTTTTCATATCGCAGCGACTCGAAAAAAATATAAAAATTTGAACGAATATTTGCAGTTTCAAATATTCGTTCGTGCAATAGTAGTTTCGAGATAACGCGAAGGCCGGGTGCAATCCATGGTGTGGTGGCAAATATGCAGGAGAGGATGATTCGGTGGTAAATCTACCAGTAAAATAAAAATATAACGCGATAAATCAACGGACGTGCGCGTCGCGCGAGTTTTATATACTTCATAAACATTCCTCGCGGTCATCATCGTCCGCCGCTTTGTGTTTGCGGTCGTGAGAAATGACATCTTGTTCGACGTTGCCGCGCTCTGCCGCGGAGCGAGGCGAAGTGATTAGACAGCGATTACTTTTGTGTCTCGGCCGATGTCACGGCTGGTCTGGGGAACGTAGATGATCACAGTTTCGAAAAATTTCGGCGACTCTCTTCTATCTCGCTCGACGCAATAAAGCGCAGCTTCATTTGCATTAAATTTTTCAAATGCCGCTGTAAGCGGCACTTTTTATCGCGACGCTGCGACACAGTGGCATTCGCTTAAAGTGTAACCGCTGTTTATGTGCGGTTTTTTTTCCAAGGGATGTGTACGCTTTGTCCGGCTTAATAAATCGTATTTGCGACCATTTGTAGCGCAATCCCTGTAATCGCGGGCTTCTTTTTGACATATGTTTCGCGCGGGACTAATAAATTGCGATTATATGTGCCGGTCCTCTCCGCCCATAGCGCCTATCTTTTGTACATAATTTTATACGATCGTAAAATTCATCGCTCCATACAATCTGTCAATACGGGAGAGCCGTGATATCAATTTTTTTTACAAAATTATTCGAACTTCACGAAATGTTTTATTGAACATTGAAATTTAAAAGAAAGCTTCTCAATCACGCATCGGCAATCTGTCACTTCCGATGAGGAACCGAAACTTTCCGATATCATTAGAAAATTTATACGAGTTGGAGGACAGAACGTTGATTAAATCCGGGTTTCCAGCAGGGGGCTCGCGACTCTCTGACAAAATTGAAGGAGCGATCTCCAGCCGCTGCGAGTAATCGCGGAACGAGGTGGTCTCTGTGAAAAAGAAAAAGAAGATGGAACTTTATCAAGTCCTAGGAATCCACTGACAGCAGCGGGAAAAGAAAGTAATGGAAGGGTACCGGTTCGCACTTTGGAGCTAAGGAGAGGGAGATAAAGGTTGACCGGTTTATCTTCGAAACAAGAAGGACGTTATCCTGCATCGAGAGAGAGAGAGAGAGAGAAAGTTTTTATTTTAAATTAAATTAAATCTTTATCGTCTGTCGTCCCCTGTTATTCCGAGTGACTCTTTTTACTCTCCGTATCTTTCCGCGATTATCTCCATTAGCAGTTAGAAGATATTTTGAAATGAATTCTTTTCTATATTTGCTATTTTTCTATGATTGTTATGTATATTCCATCTCCAATTTGATTGGATTGTAAAAAATAGATTGAATATTCCGGCGCGATCGCCTCAGGAGTGAAGCGACGTATTTTTAAATATTTTTAAACATGAAAGAGAAGTACGAAATATTACATTGGAATGGAGATTAAAAGCGTAAGCGGGCCAGAAGAAAAATAACAGATCTTTTACTAAAACAAGAAAACCAAACTCGACGATTTATCCTGACATTGCTCAACGACGAGATCAACTCTACTTTCGGCCGCTAACGAAAATGTCGTTCCTCGCATCAGTTCTGCTTAAGAGCCTGGCAGGATGATAAAAACGAACTGGATTTTCCGAGACCTCTTTTCCTCCTTGCTCTTTTCTCCGCTACTCCGTGCGGCGCCTGCGGTAGCAATAATTTGCAATTTTTGTGAAACGTATACGAAGCCGGAGGTAACGTCGGAATCGACTTTAGGAACAACACTCTAAAAGTTTCGTGGACCGTGATGATGCTGTTTGCCATAAAGTCGCAAGTTAACCGGCAGGTAACAAAGTTGCCAGTGTTCTAAATATGACGGCGAAGTGGTGCAACTTTGTTATATTGTTTTCTTTTAAAGGTGCTATTAACTTTTCCACATTAAAATATAGTTATAAATACATATAGTATTTATATCAGTTACTTAATGTATCGTTAATTTAATGAGAATCCATTGTAATTATATACCGATTATTTTTCTTTTTAAAAAATATATACTTTTCTATTTTATAGAATATTTGTAATTCAATTATAAAAATTAATGTGTAATATTTATAAAAATAAAAAATATACACATAGAATATTACGAAAAAAAAAATTATTATTTAATGAGAAATTAAATATGCATATAATGCTGTTGATAATGAAGTTGTTGAAAACGATTAATTTGGTGTTAGTTGAAAATATGAATTACTATTTATAACGATCTAATCATTTCTTCGCGAAATTCAAGCGCCGTCGCTTTCCAAGAATTAGAAGTAACGATCTCCGTGCTCTTTTCAGCGTCACGTGCCTCGTGAAATTTTAAGTCCAATGCGCGAAAGGAAAACGTCCGCCTTTACGGGCCGAAATCACGCGAACAAAAGTCCATCATCGACCGTAGAATCGTCGCTGAGAAAGCCCGGGACAGGAAATGATGTTCGTCTGTGATCGCTTGAAACTTCATGAAATTCTATTTCGAAGTTGGAACTACATTCGGTCCTGAGCCTCAGCTTTGCATAAAATGATAGCATCTATATCGCTAGGGATATCACGCTCCTCCAACATTTGATGACGTTTGATTATGAGATGATCAGATATTACTTTGTTTGTGAGTTTTGTGTTGACAATTTCCTCGATTCGATGATGAACTCATTCGTAGGATAATTAATATAAACATGATTTCGCTAATTCATGAAACTCTATATATTTTATAACATTTATTATATACTTGAAGTAACATAAACATAGACTTTATAAATCTAAATAAAATTCATAAAATTGCAATATTTTTTCTAGACATGAAGAATATATTATTAATATCATACTTATGCAAATTCAGATAATTAATCTCATGGAAAACAACAAGTGATTTTTAGCGCAAACTCAATAGTTAGTGGAGATAATTATAATTAATCTTATTCATGTTCAACTTGTGGGCAGAAAAATTAGCAGATTTCAGAAGTTTGTTTTAACATATTAACTTGTGTATCAGTATACAAATGAGTATACATATTATGTAGTTCATATTGTATCTTCCTCGCGTGCACACTTCCTTCAGAATACGCAGTTACAAACTTTCTTCTGATCATTAATGAGAAAATAAATGTTGCGGAACAGCGCAAGAAAGAAAATGTAATTAAAGCTGGTATGACAAGAAGATGGCATGAAGAAAGAATTTGTCGTCATCTTCGTCGATGCGGCCCAATATGCGAAAATAGAAAAATATGTAGATAAGCTCTTAAAATAAGAAAGCGTTCTGAATACGACTTAAACTCGCGAGAATTTATCGGTGATATATTTTCGCACCATTCCAAAACCGTGTGATCGCTGGCGGGTTTTTTGCAACGGCAAACAGAGAAAACGGAGAGTTTTAGCTCGCGCGACGGTGCAGATAACCGGAGCTGGTGGCCAGACGAGGCTGGAATCTGGAGCATAAACCGCGTACGTGTATCTACGTCCGGTACCTTAAGGCGCTTTCCCGCGATGTTTTACGAGCAGTCGTGTGTCATTGCTACCGTCGCCCGGACAGTCTTTCCCTCACATAACGTACGTACCACGTAACAGTGTTTCACGATCGTGTTTCGTAGCGTCTTCGGTTTACCGAGAAGGCGATGTATCAAGGAGGAACACTGGGGTTCAACTAAACGACGGCTTAAACCACCAAGAGGCTTATTCGGTCTGTTATCCATCACCTGAGTCAGGCGAAAAGTATTATGCAATCTCTAACGTTATTTATTATTTCATACTTTTAGAAGAGTCTTTTAGATTCCTGAATTGTTAAACAAATATGAATAAGTTACAGCTGTTATGCGATTGGCGGTAAAAGAATTACAGACGAATATGTATGAGCCGCACTCTTTGGTAAATCCTGTCAAATGCACTCCGCGCATCGGGTAACACACTGATCGGGTCTGCTTAAAGGGAAAAGTGGATTTCGAAATGGCAGTGGGTGACACCGAGGGTGGCAAGAGGCGCGTTATTCCTCTCGGCATGCAGATCAGGCACGTACCAGGAAGCATTGTGCTCAGCTTTATCTTCGCCGAGAAGGGTTTGGTCTTGAATATAAGATTCTCTAATACATTTTTATCGCAGATGAAGCGGCCGGTATACATACCCGCGCGCGTCGTGCTTCCTTTTCAGCAAAACATTTTGTCGTGATTTACACTCGATCGCGTAGAACTCCTTGTATTCATGATGGTCAACATCGTTTATGAGATATTGTAAACTACTTTTTAATATGAAATGAGTAAACGTTTATTCTGTCTGTTGGAATATATTAGAAATTTTGCTCCTTTATATCGTTGCCGGTCTTCATTATGAATAAAAATAATGAGATTTTTAAATTCGTTTAATTACGCGAATATTTGCAGAATGAAATTTACTTTTATATTTATTATTAATATCTTTCACTCGTTATATACAATTTTTTCATGCATTTAATTTTTACTTGTGAGTGTTAAATAACACCATTTTATCTTGCTAGTCGCTTATTTTAAATGTCACAAGTTATATCGATTAAACGGATCGCATAATTAGACGCTTGCGATTTACGTAAAATTAATTGCAAACCGGCGGGAAGTAATAGTCACGAAGTAGTAAGTGTTGCGTAAAGGGCTGTTTTCGATTCATTATGCGTTATTTCTCTCTGATTATTGATCGCTACTAATTATCAACTATGAAATCCGAACGGTGGAAACCAGATCTGTAAAGCAAAAGAAATCGTCTAAAAAGTGGCGAGACGGAGATAGCCACGGGAAATTACAGCGGCGTGTTCCTAGTTGAATATCAATGTCCTCGGAAGTATAGGAGCGCCGTTCACTCGCAATTGCAGTAATCTCCTGGTAATTGCCTCCGCAACCGTATCCAGATATAGCTACAGTCAGAACGAACTCTTGAATCTCTACTCGAAACTCGTAAGAGGAGCGTCCCCCTCCCCGCTTTCTCATCAGTTCTGAAATCTGAAATGTTTGTTGAAGTTTTTGAGATTCTTATTTCGATAGATTTATTTTCGATACCCTGAGACGCGTGTACACAGCGTTCGTTTAATTAAACTTTCGATCGCAGCGGTAATTACTTGTCTGGATTTCTTGAGAATTTTGTAATAGGATTTGATAAAAGTGAAAAGTTCGAGTGATTTTTTTTTGTTTTATTTTAGATTTGAACAATAAGTACTCTTGAGACGGAATGTAAGCTGATTTTCGACATAACGACTTGTCTAAATCGTGAAAATCGTGTTGACGTCACTGAAAGTCGCTGTCCAATTTGGCATGTGCATGGAAACTTGCACATACATGAGACGCATCCAGCCGAGGAACGCGGTGGAGAATTCTCAGACCAACTCTCATTGTTAGTCGGCAAACGTGTGCGCCAAGAAGCACGAGGAGTCAAGCCATAAGAGCGACGAAAGCTTCGATCGACTTAATTCCCGTAGCTGTTTAATCGATAATCTTAATAAACTTTCTTTGCACTTTATTTATACCTTACCACTTTATTTGTTCTATAAAAACTTTTTGAAACTTTCAACAAAACTTATAAATTAGATATTGAAGTCAATTATTGCAACATGAAAAAGTTTAATTTTGATAAAGATTTATGTACGTCTTTTTTTTTGCTAGCACAACTTTTTTGAATAATAAGTTCTGCGGAGCAAAGGATTGGGTTTTACAAATGTCACGATATCCAAAAATGAGGAATGAAATATAGAAAAAAAAAAGAAAGTACAAATAGCGTACGATGCTATCTCGATACGTCGGACAAATTGACAAGCTATTATTTTACCATATACAAAGCAGCCATACTGCGGGAAAGCGATATACGAAATTCAAAGCGATATTGTGCACCATGTCTCGATATCATGTGCATCGGCACGCCACACACATACACACACTCGGAAGTTTCATTTCCCGATTAAAACCAACGCGATAACGGAGCACGCGATTCTTCTTACCATCGTCTGCTCGACGGGGAAGCTGTCTCTCCCTCTCTCTCTCGGTAAGCCCTTCTAAACAATGGGGATATGAATAATCTCCGGGCAATTCTCTTCACTATCTCTAACACCAGCGTATTCACAACCGATATTCACCGATAAATCACGCAAACGAGAGTCGTAGCCTCTTCGTGCGTCGCTTTCGCACAAAAGCGCCGCGGAAGTACAAGCGATCGGGGCGATGTCTCCTGCGGGTCTATTCCGTAACGTCTTGCGTTACATCACCGCTGACATGATTTGCATTGTTCCGTAATACACTTGTCCCGAAGATTGTATTTCGTAAGTTACGTTCGCCCTTCGTGCATCGTCTGATCCTCGGAAGTCTTTGAAAGTATAACTAAAAAGGTCAACGATTCGCGTAAAGGAAGGAAGCGAAATCGGTCTCGATCAAACCTCTCGGTTAAAGGCGCCCCTTATATCCGCAAAATACGGATGTAGTACCGCACGGATCGTAGAAAGAGTCGTTTTTTTTTATACTTTTTTTTTTATAATCCTTCCTCCCCTCGGAAATACGTTAGAGAGCGCAATAAACGACGCCGCTCTTACGTTTGCTTGTAGCAGCAAATGGGAATGAAACTACTGCGTTATCGTACACGTGCCGATGACTACGCTACTCGTATTGGCGATCGGGCGGACGCATGCCTGACCTGTCCGGGTTGGCTTTACGAGGCGGCTTTGTCGTGCCGAAGATAATCCGGGTATTGTCGGCCTGTTGATGTCCGCGGTGCTGGACTGCGCCGGCATCATTGTCGTGCGTTGCCTTTGTGCTCAACCGGCGATTTTAAGCCGGTTATGACGCCGTGCTTGCCGTCTCGCTGACGCGTGGAGAATACCGCCGATTCCGCGTGCACACGATCGCGCACACCTACAGGACGGTGCATTCGACGTCGTGAAAAGACCGCTGTGATTGTGCGACTCAATTATCGTCCCGCGACCGAACATTTCCTGTCTCCAAAGATGTCTTTTTTTTCTTAGCTCGCGATGTTTGTAATAAATCATGAAAGGAAGATCTTACGTAGCCGAGCAAATCGCGGTGGCAAAAATTTGTCGCGTTAATCATATTGGGAAAAATGAGGAAATTTTTATTGAGAATTGTTATAAGGAGATTTTGATCAAGCTAAAAAGTGCAGCCAAATAGCCATAGGTGATATTCTTCAATTTTTTTTCACTCGCGTGATTTTTCCATTAATTTTGTAATAAAATTCAAGATAATGTGTAGATTACAAATATATAAGAATACATTATAAAATTTATATATTTACTCTACTCTGTAAAATTTATATATTAACTGTACTCTACTCATTTTTTTATTTTATCAAAATTAATTGAGAAATCGAGTGAAGAAAAATATACAGTATAGATATATAATGATGTCATATAGATATCATTATAGGTATATGATATCTGATAGTCAAAAAGCCGCACAGTAATCGGTCAAATAACAACAAACCGGATTAAAAATTTTTATATGCGACACCGAGGTTTCCTTCGGAATCGGATCTCTTGATTGTCACCACGCATCCCCCGGTCGATGGAATATTTTGCGGCACTTGACGGCTCTCGAAGCGCCTTTCAACGCGCATATCGTCGAGTGGCGCGCGCGATGAACAACATGGTGATTTTCACACAATCGTTCCCGGAACACGAGCGCCTATCGCCGATCACTGACATTAGTAGGCCGTGAATCAATTTGATAAACCGTTCGCACGTGTTCCGGCCGATTTAGTTTATCGCTGCGTATAATCGCGCTCTCGCCGATCTGCGGCCCGGCGCGCAGAGCGCTCGCTTTTCACCACACAGGGATTACGTGATCCCGACGGTAATGCCCGGTCCGTTTATGCCTTGCATCTAATATGGCGTAAGTATCGGGAATAACGTCCATTTACGTCTATCTCGAAAGCTCTCTCATTTCGTTACTGGGATTTATAAGCATGCATGTCTGCCTTCTGTTTCCAGACTAACAAAAATCCGATCTCCGGTATTCCATAAAATGCATCGCTGATATAATTCTTGTTACGATTAATACCTGGAGGAAAATTACTCAATACATTTTATGGTGAAGATTGATTACATCCATCTCTCCCGACGTTGATTGTTAATATAATAAATAAATAGGATGGAAACAAGCATATCCCAATTGAAATCTTCCATCAATATACAATCCGTATCTTCAGGCAGATTTGTAAAAGAGATAACGCAAAATTCGTCTCTATTCGTCACGCGTTTCTCCTCCTTTTTTTAAGGAATAAATTTACTTTTCGATATATTTATTTATTCTTGAATAAATTTGACACATATATCCTTTATCTCCTCTCTTCGGTAAACGTTCAATCATCTGCCTGCTGTTCGCTCGCGGTGAATTCAAGCCGTCCACAAATCCGCACCGGAACTCCAAATATATCCAGAATCCGGGCGCCGAGCGGGAAACCTTTGTAGCCGGTTCGGTTGAACCAACTTTTCCCCGCCGCGAGTAAATACGTCTACGACGTTTGCGACCACAATCGGCCTCTGTATATCTACACACACGTACACCCCTGCGTACGTACATCTACCTGTACCCCCATTCCGTGAATCTGCCCGCTCGCCGAAAAAGAGATTACGGCTTATATATATATGTACACGTACACACACACATATTGTACATATATATGTCTAAACACACGTGCATACGTGCATGCGTGTGTGTAAGTATATATTCAAAGCGCGCGGCGTATCGAAATTTTTCCGCGTAAGCGGATTAACCGCCGACGGAAAAGGCGGAATATATACCCGCGGCTCCCCCGCTTCTATACGACCGTATAGCGAATGGGATCCCATTCAATCCCGTGTGGAATTCGAGCCCTGCGCAATCTGAAATGCGATCGAACGTCGGAAGCTTAATATCTTTTGCCACCCTACTTCTTGTCCGTGTCCTATCATTTCTCTCTCTCTCTCTCTCTCTCTTTCTTTTTCCATGTGTGGATCTCCTCGAAAAATGGATAAGCCGTATATAAGAGAGAAAGAAGAACCGAGAAAAAGAGCACTGGGATCTGCCGAGGAGGAGGGAGAGCAGATTAGAAATCTTTTTCTATTAAGGGTTTGGTGTTTTAGGGTTAAGCTCAAGATTTAGCTCTCAGCTTAGCTACAAAATTGTTTTTACGGTAAATGTATTTTTTTTCTTGTAGCAGTCATACAAATATTTCTAGTCACATCGATCGCGTGTATTTTTCCTACCGCTGAGAGAAAGACACCAGAAGGAAGAGACTGAATGGACCAGTTGCCAGTTAAAACCTTCGATTTATTCCAAAGATTTTTACCTCTCTTCCCTTTATTCCGCTTAAGATTGAGAATTGTAAATCACGCATTTTGTGGAAAAAGTTCAGAGAAATCGGCGCGAAAAAGCTGTTCGAGTACAGCGCATCGTCTCGAAAAAATACACGACGCATACTTTAACGCTGCGAGAATCCTCGCAACTTCGCTGTAGATTGAAATTCCTATTCTACGAAAGATGCTACAGCTGTTGTGAATAGTCTGCCGCTACACATAAAAGTTCTCGAATAGGGTCTCTCTTATAATAATTTTTGGGTGGAATGCGGTAATTATACAGTGCGCATGAAAACTCGCGAAAATTCCGGCAGAATGTCGGAATGAAGTTTTGCGGTGGTTGCGCATAAAAAATAATTTGTAGTAAATAGGGGCTTTTACATTTTTTTTTCGGGCAAAGGGCTAAAAATGAGGTTCACGAACTCGAGGCTACTTGGTCGTTTTGCGCCGCAAACGCGGGTTGTCCACAACTCTTTTCTTGGAGAAGACCCACGAAAACCGCCGGCGGCAGTCCGCAGGTGCAATTAGATGCGGCAATAAGATAGCCATTAATAGCAGCCACGACGTCGCGTAATTATAGTGATCGTACAGAGTAAAGTCATAACCGCGCCGAAGCCGGTTCGTCGAAAGTTACGCTGCCAGGGCGGCCAGAGGGATCCCGTCGCGTACAAAAGATCGCCGCACTAACGCATCGTCCAAAGTCACAATTGTTCGAAAACAAAGATACAGTATACGCGCATTACGCTTATGCATATTTCTGTTTTTCATCAGGTAATATCTCAATGTAAAATCAGACTTTTTTTTTTTAAGGATTATACTTCGCTCCATGTTGTATGATGTAACAATCTCTGCATACGTGCACTTGTCTTTTTTTTTCTAAATAATACATGCGAAAATGTGCATTAACATACTCCAATACGAGCATCCGTTCGACCTAACGAACTGCTTAGCCGTGCTCCCGTTCTCCAACCGTGTGCTCGACAAACTCTGAAAATTCGTCGTTTCAACATCAAGCTATGAAAATCAAGCGAGCTTAAATTAGAACGTTTGCACGATTCTGCGAAATTTTGTTCATGATACCCGTGGAAGCGGCGGTTGTTCGCCGGGGAAATGTCAAGCAATTTTTCGCGCATGAAAGTTATGTCACCTCTCCTTTTTTTCTCGTCGATGTGGTCTCCCGTCACGGCAAAAAAAAAAAGGCTCGGCTCCGCTCTTTTGGTCGGCCTTTCCTATCTAAAGGTATTCCGTTGCTGTGTCATATTATTTATTGTACGTACGAAATTCTTTTCAAAGCCGAGAGTCTCGAAAGACTCTTCTCCATTTTCCGGCCGCGTTATTGAATTCGCTCTTGTGCACTCCACGAGAAAACACGCGCACGCTCTGCCGAGCGTGTATGGAAAAACGCACAGGCGTGTCTTCCATCTCGCGCTTGGTTATCAAACATTCCGGAACGTTCTGCCGACGAGCTCCGAATCCATTTTGCATCGCATCTACTTCTCGACATAATCATTCTATTGTTTGAGGGGTATATTGCAAAGATTTTAACAACGTTACGTCTTGCGCGATAATATGAAGAAATAATATATAATATATACATATAAACAAGATCGATATTACATTGCAGATTCTGAGCTGAGCGCGAGGGACGCGCCGCGCGATAAATTTTTCAAAAACAGCGGCGCAACCCGGAGAATCCTTTGCCGCTAGCCAGTCAAGTTTTCATAATTCCCGGCAGCTCTTCCTTCCGCGATAAATCCTAAAGAAGAGTCCCGGGCTCTCTCGTGCCGCTGAAAAGAATAGTCGTCCGCGAGGGGGTCGTTTCCTGTCCTCTCACGAAAAAGATAATGCTGCTTTAGCTCCGGAACACTCGGGCAGCCGCGTTGGGGGTGTTTCATTACTTTTTCGCGGCTCATTGTTCCAAAGCAGCGTGGAAAACGCGTCCGGCCGTGCCCCGCTTTCTCTCATTCGCGGCGGCCGACCGCTTACGTCTCTGCGATATAATTCAAAACCCCCGAGTTTAATCCAGCTTCCTAGGGACTGGTAGCCGACTGGACAAAGTTATTAGTCGCATCGACGCGCACGGCGAACTCACGACTCGCATTCAACGTCTGGGATTAGCCGCTTTGTATGCCGAATCTGGCTCCTGCTAACTCGGCGCGGCGTAACAATGAAATTTCGCTGGTGCTGAAGCTGGAAATCCGAAGGAATGCGACTCGCCCGGGGAATTGGGCTAATTCTCGAAGCGCGAAACCCGATATGGCCGCTACCGTCAAAGTGGCACGGCGATATAACTATGCCGATCTGGAAAGGAATCTACCCTTCGATACGTCGCAACTCCCTTCCGTATCTTCGTATCGTGATTGATCTCTCGCCGGTTTACGCAAACGTTACGCAAACGAGTTCTCTTCTTCAACGGCGATCGAGCGTCGTCTGTCACGCTACCGATTTTTCCTCGACCGTGAGTTTAAATAGAGAGAGGTTTCCGCTTTATCGCAGACACCGAGCTCTCCCCAACATCTCAAATTTGAGAAGGGCGGAACACGATCTACGGGCAATACGTCCCTCGGGCCGGTTGATTTGCATTTTTCCCGGCTGCACGTTCGCCAACGGATCACGAAGGCGAAAGGGGAATGGCGGGGAGAAGGGGCAGGTATTCCGATATCTTCCATTTTGTTTCCAATGGAGAGATTGCAATAAGAGGAGTCGCCGTCGCTCCTTTTCCGGGTAAGCAAGTACCGTCGCGGTACGCGACTGTGCTTCCGCGAGAGCACGAGGCTAGCGGAAGACATACGGGAAGATGCGGGGATGCCTGCGAGGGATCACGGCGAGTCACTCTAATCGAATGTAAATGTTGCGGAAAACCGAAGCTCCTTATCCGGTTCGGAACCGCTTGAGAGCGATATCGCGGTCTCTGAACAATTTCGTCGACAAGTAAGAGGCAAATGTGCTATGCATGAACGCAATCCAGAATCAAACTGAGAAATCGCGTTCTCTCGATCATTTCGTTAGAATCATTTAATATATTGCATCTATCGTGTATATTTTGCAGTGAAATATAGAGGAAAAAATATCACATTCGAACTCTCTTGACATAAACAATCTTTAGATAATTTTTATAAAAGATTATCGATGAAGACATTTCTTTTGTATTTGTTCAAAACACTATCGATAGCCTGCATCATAAAGGTTTTATAATACGTCTGTTTTTTTTTCTCTATCTTTTTCTTTCGAAAGGTTAATTCTCATTATAATAATAGATGGAAAGTCTTCCCCAAGGAATCTCATTGAATTAGCTAGGTTGCAATTGCCCGACGTGTCCTGCATTGCTGCTCTAATTCTCAGTCTGCCCTTCGCGCCATAGGCGTTGTTCTACAGTAAACATCATCCCATCGGAAACCGCAAACATTTACTCCTACGGGATACCTACCTTGTGTCTCTTCTACTTGTCGCCCTAAGCCCGTGCTTTTACATCTGTGTTGCTTTGTATCTGTAGAAAACTGTCAATATATTGCACATATTGAAAATTATTTTGTTATTATTATACATCCTGCTTTGAATATCTGAAATAAACAAAAAATAGATAGGTATTTTTAAAATCTTTGAAATATATTTTTTTGTTTATAAAACACACACAACAAAACATTTAAACTTGATTACAAGGAACAGAAAGAAGATTAAATATCAAGCTTGTGCCAAACAACAGACTAGTACTCGTTTGTAATTGGTTTGAATAGAAAAAGTAATTATATGTGTATATATACATGTGTGTTCATGCATATGTGTATATATGCGGTTATAAAATATGATACAGTAAAGAGAAAGAAAGCTATAGTGTTCTATATACTTACAATATACTGCAATATTTTTTACGATCGTCAATCATTTTGATAGCATCATATTTTTACAACGAATAAAATTTCCATCATTCCTCCGAGTTGCGTTATATTTAAATATTCTATTTTTATGTCTAACTGCAAACCAAACTGCATATGAAAAATGCGAGAATTCACGAATGGAAGATTCTTAAAAAAAAAAAATAACTGGAAATATAGACGCATAGGTGTTTTCGGCGCATAGTGTCACTTTTTTATTTATGATGTTTTTAACTTCTCGTCTATCAATATTTTGATAGTATCTTTTGACAGAGTCTCCATGGAGCTTGTTTTTTGATTTTTTGCCCTTACATCTTTTTTACTTGATATTCTTTTTTACATAAGCTTTTTCCTTTGTTTTTTCCTATATTTGAAAATAATAAATCATACATATCAGAATAATATATATGACATTTTCAGCAAAAAAATATAAGCAAGAAACATGCAGAATATTTAATAAAAGAATAATTGGCAGAACGTCCGCGCGTACATGTGCTTGTAAAATATAGGGAGCTTTAGCTTTAAATCAGTCATAATTTATTTGAAAAAAACTTGTTTCTTTATATATTAATATTATATAGAGTTTTACTTTATACAATTTATTTTTCACGTGAGAAAGTTTACGAGAACCTTATATATGGCAGAGTAATAACGGCAGATAATCTTATCAGCAGATCGTGATCGAGTAAATATCGTCTAAGGAAAAGCGTTTATGATCTTGCTTACGGCTGGCCATCGGACATCACTTATCACATTAAGATCGTCCAGGCGAATTTATCCCCTTGAGCAAGTTAAAAATATTATATGTCACTGCCAAAAATTAATAGCGGACGTAAAATTTCCAGTTTCCACTAAATGTTAAAGCGCTCGACGCTAAAATACCAACTCCCTCTTGACACTTCCGCTCTTTGATCGATCAATTGAGATCCGGAGCGTAATAATCATAGAGGAAAGGAATCTAATCGAGACGTTTAATTCCGTGCCACAGTAGAATCTTCAATTCGTGTACGTGAACCGACTCTGACGAGTTAATGTCGTCTGGCAATCGATTCTGTTCCTCCGGGAAGATCCAAGACGCTTAATTGGAACCAGCGCTTCTTCGAGATAATCAGAGGAAGAGGGTTTCGTGAGGCAGACAAGAGTGAAAATCTCCGCTTTAAAGAGATCTCTGCAGTGCGGAAATTTATCTTACTCTTGAAGTACATAAATAAAGACATTATTATTCATAGAGTTTCCAATCGCATCGTGATAACGGGAAATCCGGTTTAATGCCTTCCGCCTTTTCATAGATTCCTTTCAAACGAAGTTTTGCCGTACAAGACGGACCAAAAGGGACCCTTACTATCGTTATACATCGCGATTCATCTGCTGTAGCACTTCAAATATTCGATGTCCTCGCTTTCAGTTTTTATATCATGATAAAACCATGAAAGCCGTGTAAGCGCGTTTCATCACGCCGTCCAAACGAACGCCATTAATCTTTCGCAAGCCTGAGATGAAAGGTGCGACACACAGCTTGGACTTTTTGATATTATTGTATAGTAATTAGTTGTGTCATCAATTAAAATATACTAAATATATAATCTATATAATAATATATATGTATATATTGTATTGCAGTTATTCAGCATTTGTTCGCATGAGAAATAAGCTTGTATCTCTGTTTCTCAAATTACGTTAAATTACGAAAAACCGCATGATATACATAAAAATCTTTTTTTTTTACCGACTGAATATCGGATTTCGGTATTTGAAATGTATTTGGTAGCAAGATCCAGTTATCCCATACATCGGTTCCAATAAAGCAACTGGAGAACAGGGGCCTGTAGGCGGCCATTCTACTAATTGAGAGATCGTGGAGCTGAATTCACGTTACCCACCGGAGAACCAACTAAATCAACCGAATCGATCGACACGAGAAGCGATGTTCGCGTCGAGTTTTTGCACTCTTCCTCGCAGGAGTCAGCATTTCACAGCGGGGCGGTGAAAGAGAGAGCGAGAGGAGAGGAGGGGGGTAGACGATGTCGTTTGGTGGATGCCCATTGTCCTGCGGGAGCATTTACATTACACCTGAAAATTGACTCGTGGTCGAAGTCACGATTTCGTTTCCACCTCGTGCTACCTGGGTCCCCTTTCTTCCAGCCAGCGGTTTCTGTCCTCGGATTCGTGGGGGCTGGAGGATCCGAGGAGAAAGGACAAGTAGGTACGAAAGAAAGAGGGGACGAAGTGAGGCGAGAAGAAGAAGAAAGGAGAGATTCTTGTTCTGCGATATAGGAGAGGGCCACGACCCAGCCGTCTATTTGTTATTGTAATCTGCATCACTATGGATGAGACACGGGTAATGGGATCTTGGGATTTACCGGGCGAACACGACGGGGAAGTGGGAGAAAGGAACCCTCTCCGTTCGGCACTTCGTAAACGGCACGCGAGTGCTTTCGACCAGTGTTTGAGATATTTGCCCTGCCGATCACACTGTAATATTATACGCGTCGAAAGGAAATAATTTACGGCGTTTGCATAATGTCTGCTTTTTCATATTATTTAATATAATTTACCTTGGAATTACCGATGAACAGTTTCGGAGTAAACGGAATCGGCTTATTTGCAATAGTGATTTATGAGAGCATGACTCGCTGATAAAAACAGGCCGTGTAACACAGAAATTGCAGTATCGCGAATTGAGCCGATGTTCAAATTTAGAGCCCCCCGAGGAAAGAGTTTTGTACGGTCTAAAGGGAATACGATCATACGATCAATGTTATTGTATAAATGTTGTAACATTTCTTCCTGCGACTTTCCTGACTCTCACATGTATTAATTCTCGGGCGTGAACATTATTCAAAGCGCGCGCCAAGTTTATAGTCACGATGTACTGCATAACACATTTGTTCATATTTTTGTAATTTTAACATTATGTTACTAAGGATTTTGTTCACGATAATTTCCTGTTTTGCAACTGTAATACACCCAAAAGAAAGTATTTTACGTTTGAAGTAATTTTTCCTATAATCTCATATTCTAAGCTTATAATATATATTATTTTACAGCAAACATATTCCTCTTTTAATAAAGTAAAAAATACTTTTTTCTCTCTTAAATATTCTTATTTATACTATTTTTCTCTTGATTTCAGAGGAATCTTTTTGAGGTCAATATAAGAGTAAAATTCTTTTCGCTTTAGAGAATTCCACGTATATCAAAATTATTTTTTTTTTTGGGTGTAGAGAAGATGGATGAATATTTCGATCAATCCTTATCGATCAAAGTGTATAGCATATTAAAATGTGGCGCGTGTAATGTTTTTAATTAGAATTTAAACTTTAATTCACAATTTATTTTGGAAAAAAGAAACTTAATATGAATTGTATGAAATATTCTATGTGCGTGAGCGATGAATCTCCAGAGGTGCCGGCGCGTTGGCAGCGTCTTACGGCAGACGGTGAAACTGCGCCCCTATTTCATTTCAATGGAACTTCTGTTATCATAAATCATGATTTATCACCATCGCGTATAGATTGTGCGCCATCAGCCAGTCATGTACGTAAACGTGGGTGTCCCGAGTGTTGGTTTTGCCGAGACTACCACCGTTGGGCATCAGTTGGCCACTTGGAAATAGCCTTTCGTTGTCCGGTCTCTCGAGACGTTTCCTAATGATTTCGCCGATCACGCGTTTCTAGATCGCTATCATAAGCATAATGCTCGTTTGTAAAGGTTAGATTGGAGCAAATTGAAAATATATTCCCCGCGCGAGCTTTTTTCATTAACAAAGATTTTACCTTCGAACAACATTTTCCACTATCCCTCGCGCCGCCTCTCGACTGCAGCAGATTGCGTTTGCGCATAATTATTAAATCTAATATCCTACCGTCGTATGAATTATCTGATTGCATTAGCCAGGTACTCGTCCTACATTACCTTTATAGAGCCGCGCGCTTGGTTTAAAATCTTAAAAGCACCGGCAGGTATTTACGGGTAGGTAGTCTGCTCCTGATAACGCGTTGAGCTAAAGCTACTCTCGTTTACGATCTACACCGTGTACGCTATGAACGCTGTAGATACAAGCTTGTTCGACATGTACACCGAGAATCGATCGTATTATTGGCCGCCGTCGGTACGGCATATTGGCGTTTTAGGGAAACAGCGCACCTACTTTTCTAAATGTCGCACTACATAAATCGATGTCGGCAAGATTAATGCTGTAATACCCCTCGAAAAAGATAAACGGATTAAATTCGCGGCAAATTCGCGCGTGTATACTACCACTCGTCGTCCGACCTCGGTCTCCGATGCGAAGGCTCGGAGTTGCCGACATTATTATAAATTTCTCGCAAACCTGTTGGAACTGGAAAGCTTCTGTTCACAACATTTGCTATACATCGCGAAATCTGCGACGCTCACGATGGGAGATTGGTTATTAGAGAAAACCTACCGTGAGACACGTTCGGTGCACATTACAGCGTGTAGATACAAGCGTCGTTAAGCGTGTACTCGGCCGTGATATCGCACCGTTGAGCTTCGGCATGTTGCGCTCTGCTACATAGAATTTAATAGTAGTGGCACGTTGTTTCGACAATCGTCGCCGACCGATGTAGTCCCGTTAGTGCGACGGTCACCTAACGTCGTTTCTGTGGGGGTGGGCGGAGGAGGGGAGGGGTAATCGGGGACTCCGTGAGAATCCGTCCAACTGGTAACAGCGCCCGTGTGAAAAGTTCTCCAACGTTTTCTCGCTAAAAACAAAATGTTATGGAATTTTGTCACGCGAATCCAGGATAAACGACATGGGCACGGCACACTCGACCTCGATCTGCATCGAAGAGGCCGCGCTCACGACATCCGCGCGCGGGTCCTCGGCAAGAATGTCTGATGCGCGGCGTCGATACGGACCCCTTTATGGAGGCGCATACTTTTTCAACGATCACCTTGCATAAATCAAGGGTAAAATCAATTTCGCGTTTTCCCCCGGGGGCCGTGGCCCGTTATTCGGGCGAGAGTGTGCGCGGAAGCGCGGCAAACCCGGGCCGGGGGTTAAGCTATACATGCCATTTCGCATCGCCGGTACCGACATCAGCCGACATCACCGGCGGTATAAAGAGGCTATTTGCGTTGATGAACGCGGTGGCCCTGGGCCACGGCAAGATAGATCTCTTTCGCGTGATGTGTTTGCCGAACCCCCGTCATACGATCGGTCGCCGCGGCGCGGCGGCAGTTCTTTATGTACCACATACAGTGATACCGCAATACATAATACATAATGCGCGTCATAAATCTCGGATGTCCCATAATGCCTTATGTAATTATTATCACGCAAACATCTTGCGTGATCGTGTTTCAGTCTCTCGCTATTGTTTAACCCTCTCCGTTCCGCCACTCAGAGCACAGACGGATACGAACACTTTAATGTGAACGTCTCTCAAACCTGAGCGTAGAATTACGTTCTATTAGCATTGCTAAGCGACCGACGATACGAAACGATGATATCTGACACGGAGAGATAGTCTTTATTTTTATATAATGACGGCGTTGACACAGAAAATGTAGCGTCTAGCTAATATGTGTACATAAATCTCGCATTTTTTATAAGAGAGTATTTTTAATTAAAAATATTGTGACCGAAGAGAAAGATATTTAATGCTTTTTTACGGTATGAGAAATCTGAGTAAAATGTGTATTCAAATTAAAAAATACTATTCATTGCTATATTTTGTATCAATTATCGAATGATAGAAGCGTCTAATTCTTCCTTGTTACACTCGCTTGTATCGTTTATGATTTATTCATCTGTCGCATCGTACATCATTACGATTTCCTCGGATAATTCTGCCGATATTCGTCGCACGTTTCTCACCAGTGCCGCTGGCCACACAGCATGTGACGCAAAGAGACATAAATTAGTATTGTGTCGCTGCGTATATGTACTATACTATCAGTATGCGTTATCCGCGACGTACATGTGGCACTGAAATACGTCATAATTTAATCCCTAATCGGATAGCTGAGAGAGTACCATAAGTGATCATGAGTGGCCACGAAATGGTTTTCGATCTTCCTTGTTACAGTTTAATCTAAAATCAATGCTTCGCCCGCGTTATCTGTACTTCATCGCGTTACTCTGTCCGAAGCGTTTTCCTATTTTTATTAGTGATACTTCTAATAAATGATTAAGTGACTAAAGACTCTCAATATTAAAATTAAAGGGTAACAAGAGAGGAAAAGTCAAAGTGAGCTATAAAAGTCAAACGCGTTAGTGATGCGTGAGTTAACGCTATGTAACATTTAATTACCAATTTAATACGAATTACAAATCATACATATCAGCTTCACTCTGTGTTATTTTCAGCGATATAGATAAATTAAATAATCTTAACCTCTTAGACGAGCATAAGATAAATGTTTAAAAATTGAATATCTAAAGTATAATTTTCAAGAGGAAATATATATAGAAAAATTCTGCTAAAATAGTCATAATCTGCAAAATATTCGAACTAGAAATGAGAGTTGGGACTAATCAAAGAAAATTGAAATCTATTCACCAAGCCAAATGCAAAGAACATGAGACTGACAATTTAATCCTCGAGAGAAACATCGAAAACTATGATACTTCTCTTTTTTTTTTTACAAACAAAATGTGTATGTTTACACACATACAATATCACATAAATTAATTAAAGCAATCCCAAGTATACTATAGAGTATAGAGAACGGTCGGCAGCACTAATTCGTTTATGCAGCACAAACATAATCACAGAAGAGAGACATTTTATAATCCCTTTAAGGTGAGAGTATGAAAGAGGTCGGAAGAGGTCGGAGAATGGTCTTTAAAACTAAAGTTTTCTCGTCCTATTGAGTGTGCGCCCGGAAAACCACAAACATAAAATACTGCCAATCTTTCTCAGGTCGCTCTTAACTGCACGCCATTTCACGTGAATGATATTCTTATGGCTTTTTTATTTTCACATAATTTGTGTTACTCTTACCATACCTTTTCCGCTGTCCATTTACAAATTAATTATCGTGTTCGACGAGGATCGCCAATGAAAAATATTTTAATTTACAATATATAACATGCCAAATTATATACAGTTTTTTTAAATTTCTTGTTATACTCTCTAAAAGTGAATCAGTATATAATCATTAATTATAGTGAAAAGTATATCATTTTCACTGATATATTAGTGAAAATGATATACTTTTCATTATAATTAGTATACACTGATTCACTTTTAGAGAGTACGATTGTTTAAACTTGTGCAATTACTTGTGAATTAAGACATTCCATACGAATAGCATTTATAATATATATTGTACAAAGCAATATATCACACGAACCTGTCAAATATAAACTGATAAACTTTATAACTTGAGAAATGCTGAGAAAGACGCAAATGTCGCGTTAAATGTCATTATTTCTCCTTTCTTCTAATTGCGAGTGATATTATCTTTCCTTTCCTTTTATTTTTACGCACTTCTGCCTACTTGACGTTTTCCTCTGTACCGTTGTCCTTCCAATCTCTACGTTGGCTCAGCTCCGGATTAATTAACGCCGAAACGCGCGAAGGGCACATTTTAATTCCCCTCGTTTTAATTACGAGAAGGGCGTACGTAATTCGGACAAGGAATAATACTACGCAGCTGCTTGAGAGGAAGTTTCGCCAAACATCCCCCTCCGTTGGCGTGATTTCTTTGTCGATAGTTTCGACTGCTAAGATTTTCGCTAGTTTGCTCTCTCCAACTTGCACGTTGTGTTTCGCGAAATACCCATCTTAATCCCGACCTCAAGAAATGACACTTCGCGGGAGTTCCTCTATAAATTTCGGTTACGTTCGTGGGCCAACGCTTTACTCGGTTAATCCGCGAAATATTTTCCGCCAGGGGATAGAACGTCAAAATTGTTTGTTGAGTCCGCAGTTCACTGTCGCTGTCAAACCGGAAAAAGAGTCGTTATGTTACTTGATATACCGTACGACGCTTCAGTTTCTGTAATCTTGCTATTTCTGCGCTTGAAAATTATTCCTGAGGACGATGTCCGATGGGAATTCACTTGGAAAAGTTACCTCGCATCCTTATTTAAATTACATCATTCCAATGCATTGAGATATTAGATTTGGGGTTTACTGTGTTTTATTTCCAGTAATTCCAGTATTGAGCATGCAATGAATATAGTAATAATAATAATTTGCAACGAAAAATTTATAAAAAGGACGTTGAATGTCTTTCTCCGACGGAATTTTGTGCGTACAACGTGCGTAAAACGAATAAAATAAATGTCGCTAAAAATTATGAACAAGGAGATGTAATTTTCTTCGCTTCGAACTCATCTCGCGCATTGACCGCGACTTTTACGTCCGCATTGCGAGATTTCAAGAGAAAGATCTACAAAATTTACGTTCAAATTACTCCCTTCACCGTTGAACGAGTGAGGTGCAAACAGCCGTAAAACTCCGACTATTCAATTACAGCCACGCTTGTGCCTTCAAGTCACCATTACCGCCGACCGGCGGCACCATTGTCGGCGAGTGGTAAATTTCGTTTCGCATCCCCAGCAGGGGCGAAACGCGTTCGGAGTAAATGCAGCCGGGCGATGCAGGGAACGTCGTTTAAAACATCATTAAACAGGGTGACGCTGAAAGGCGGTTCGTGGCTGGTCCCACGGCACCGCACAGCAAGCGCCGCGCCGCGCCGCGTCGCGTCGCACCGCACCGCACCGCACCGCACCGCGTCGTGCCGCCGTGAGTCATTCATTATCATTATCGGCCGATTCGCTAATTGATTTATTCGATTAAACGGGGATAATGACCGACCCGCAGGATTTACAGTTGGCCGACTTTATCGTTTATTTATCATAGGGTATCCGTTTCGGCATAGCGGCCGGATAACATGTCGGAAATATCCGTCGATTTGGCATCCGATGCGGAAGAGAATGCCGATCGGTTCGCTGCCGATGCGCAGTAGAATAATATCGAGGATTAAATGTAGGATTAAGAGTTTCCTAAGAGTAATAATGAATCCTTGCGATTCTACCATCGAGAGGGATTGAGTCTAGTTACCCTCTTAAGTTTTCTCGAAACTTGATGGAGTATTAATCATTTGTTCAGGTTAATATGTGTTACTTTAGAAGAGACATTGCTCATTACTCGTTATATAAAACAAGGTAAAAATTCTTAAAACTAAACTGTAATAGAGATAAAAAAAATATATGATGTAAGGTGACATACGACAAAGAAAGACTTTAGATAATCAATCAATTTGATATTTTGCTCGTTTTGCGGATTATTAGAATTGACATTGTGAATTTAATATAATGAGTTATTATCTCGCAAGAACTGTAATTTAATAGTACTTATTCGTATTAATTTGTCTGTAGTTTACGATGTAAAAGTCAGTCATGAAAATAAACTTAAAATAACTTTGGGAATAGAAAATGTAAATTATTTAAAATTACATGGCTTCAAGCCAAATTTTACGAATCACCTTTCGCATGAAAGTTCTCTCGGGGCTTATTGATTTTCTTCTTCGACAAAATCTCTTTTTACCGCGTTAATTTTTTTTATATATTTTACTACTGTTATACATATGTAACTACTTAGTAAAATACTAATATATTGAGTATTTATTTAATACTCAATATATTAGTATTTTACTAAACTAAACACTCATATTTATTTAATAATTAT
>VBVQ01001423.1:0-35186 GCA_011636635.1 Tetramorium simillimum
AAATTGTATGTTGGGTACAAACGTGAATCGGAGAGAAACACTAGGCGGAAAGAGGCAACGCGCGGGGGATTTATAGATAGAGAGTTTATTACCTGGATCTGATTACGACAATCGTAGAGGATTTAATCTCGCGACAATTTCGTCGCTGCAGGTGCATCATTTAAATTTGAATACGTTGTTATTGCCGTTGACGTTCGTCGGGTTGTGTCACATCGGGCCGTTGTGCTTGTATTTTATCTAAATATATATTTTTTGCCACTGCCAATTTTAGTGTCGCACATTAGAGAAATTTATGTATCTTGTTCTGTCTATTACGTCTATCTTTTATTTCTGTTATACCATTACAGTTATATTCGATAAATGTAACAAAGATGATAAAAAAATGCTACTAAAATTACTTCAATTCGTTCCTTGTCAACTTTTTATATGAAAATATTATGGAATATTGTAAACTTCTCATAATTTATTTTTACTGTCTATTATTGTTTGCTTATACTATTTATTATATTAGACAATTTTTATTGAACAAAGACAATGCATTAAAAAAATTAAAAATATTAAAGGATGTATGAGAAATTTTTAAAATAGATTTCTATTTGTTAAATAGACAGCTAAAGAATTTAAAGTTTGTAAATAAAAATGTCGACAAATGCATTTCGCAAAAGTTATTTCTTTAATAATATTTTGTGGAATATCTCTTTGTAGTACTTCGAATGCTCGTACATTCCTTCGGATATACGAAATATCAATATCGACATTCAATTTCGCAGATGTATTCGCAATAAAATTATTATGGGAATAATTTTCGTTCGATCTTGTTTTATTACAGCTAGTTCGGGAACCATATAATTTGCAGCGCGAGTAGAGTTGTGCTGTAACGACGAAACTTTTCTCCTTGAATATTCTACCGTTTCGTATACGCAAGTTCTCGGCATACTATGCGAAGCGAGATTTACTGATAAACAATAGACCTCGATATTCATTAGTAAATTACGTAATTGCATTAGTAATACCTAAGCATTTCGATCTGACGAGGAGCATGCGCGCGCGCGCGCGCGCGCGTGTGTACGTGTATACGAGCGTGTGTTGTATCGTTCATTCTGAAGCAACATACTTTATAGTTGCTGCACCGGAAATAGTTGTACGTGGATAAATGGTGAATAAATTAAAGCGCATTGCATGCACTCCGTTAATTCATTTCGCCAACAATTAAGCCTCGTATCGTGATGGGTCAATTCTGAAAGTTCCTTATCCTGATTGCACTTGCCGATCGTGATTGCAAGACATCCGTGTGAAAGGATTATTGTCGAATATTATCTTTCTGAAAACTGCTAGACACATTACTTTATGTACAAACATCAGCCACGTTAGACTTTTAAATCGTAAACGATAGAGTAATACCAATACGATTGTTACATCCGCATAGTCACGTCTCTTCCGCGTTAAATATAGAGGAAGTAATTAATATATGAAGAAAGTAATTAATATAAGATTAATATGAACGTTTAATAACAAGCTTTATGTAACATGGAATTTATAATTTATAACGACCATTAATGTGTGTGAATAATTCGCCAACCACGACACGTTTACCAAGTATAGCGAATCGTGTCAAATTCTCTTTCTTCTTATTTTTGATCCTATTTACTCAGGTTGATATTATGCTCTTTTCTTTGGAATGTTATTTTCATGTAGCGCGTATTGATTTTACAAAGTGTCTCTTTATAAGATTGAAGTCATTAAACATTGGCATGGATGCAACGCTACAAACACTTCCATTTACATTAAACAATTTAACAATGAAGCTAAAGTATAAATTTACAATTATCCAAGTTTAGATTAAAAAATTATTATACAATTGAGAGATTTGTGAGAGAGATTTCTGACGAGACAAATTTTTGAAATTTTTCTCCTTTACCGCATCAATTTTACGCTTTCATCCAAATAGAAATAAAAGTTGACTAAATGTGTTTTGAATTATATTAAGAGAAATATTATGAAATTTTCAGTATTTTGTATTTCAAATACTGTGATTGGATTTTATGACTTTATAGTCGAATGAAATGTAGAGCAATCTATAATGCACTTTTACGTCAATATATATTCAAAACGAAAAAATTCTATTAATTAAAAAAATAATAAAAAGTTTATCGGGAATATAATCACCAAATTTTCCAAATAATTGTTTCTCTCGCGATACTGTCTATTATTATATACGTTTTTGGTGAGATTAATGAAGTTTCCAAGACTTTTCCTGAATAACACGGTAAGGTAAAAATTAATTATTGAAAGAGTACATTTAGTAGATGAATGTACTCTTTTGTGCAGAATCAGAAGACGAGGTGGAATCACTAAGTCTGGTAATTTTGCTGGTATAGCACTTTCTTTACTTAACCTATAGGGCGCAAGGTAACGAAAACTTCAGCATAGTACTAAAATTGACAGAATCTGGATGACTTGCTCAAGTAGTTTACTTTTTGTTATTATTATACATGATTCTGCATTAATTTTATTTTATCCATTTTTTTTTATTATGAATAAAATCTACATTGTATATAATCAGATTTTACCGATATATAAATTAAATTGAAAAATATATTTTTGCACATTGAATAAAAACGCGTTTTCCTCATAAAGTTCCCGATAAAAAAAAATGGCCTACTTTTTTAATTGCCGCGGAGTTTTCAGCGCGAAGTATTACACAGTTGTCGGCGGAAAGTAAATTGCTATTGGTAAAAGATGCTGTGAATTCACAAAGTCGTCTAACTCCGTGATATCGCTATTGCAACTGGCAGTCTTCGATCGTTTCGATCTTGGTAAGCCACCGATCGATGAATCGTCTATCACGGCCGCAATGGCGACCAACGTTACGTGGTGTGGTGGCCTCCGTGTGTCTGCTCGAGAATAGGGAAACCACGACTGCTGCAGATAGGTGCTGGCGAAAGACCGCGATAACGCTTATCTGCTTCCTGGATTTATTGCTGGCGCAACGAAAACGCACCCGCCAGCCGCGCTTCCCTGCCCATTCCGATGTTAATTAGCGTATTCTTGGAGTGTTATAGATTATGGTTACGACGTCTATCAGCGTTACCGAGAACAATGCCGAACGAAGTGACGACGTTGACATACTTTTGACGCCGGCGGGCGCGGACACGCTATGCTACTCTGTCGCTGTGTTTACTCGCTCTACTACCACCTTTCGCGGCCTTGGGTCAAAAGAAATGGCATTTCCTTTTAAAAGAAGATAATCGAAATCTATAAAAGTTTCACGCATAATTAAATTAACATGGACTGATTGCATTTGAATTAAGCATTTTACTATCAAAATTGCAGTTTCCGCAAAAAAATCGTTGAACCGCTAATTTTCATGATATCTACACGCGAGCAATAGTTCTCTTTCGCAGAAATCGTTCGCTGACTTTTGAATAATTGGGCCAGATAATATTTCAGAAGAAATGAAAAATGCAATCGAAATCGATATTTACAAAGTAGGCCAATACTATCGACGGTTTAACTCGTAATTTCGTTTAAAAATATCAAATGACGTTATTTTAGCTGACCTACTAGGTGAACATTTCGCATTTCATTTCATGCATTGTGTGTAATAGAATAAATCAAGAATGCATATTGTACATCATGTTGTTGCGTCGAGTCTTTTAATCGTGAACAATCACGTATGCACATATAAAGTAGGTTGTAGATACAAGTAATTGTTCGTGTATAATTTTTATTTGTGGATAAATTTGCTGAGAGAGAGAAAGAGAGAGAGAAAGCGACAGGAATAAGTTCAGTTATTATAATTAAGGATATCTGCATAATAGTATAGGTGATACGCAGATAATATGGCTATTAATGTGAAAAAGATCAGTCTAATTTAATATCTAAAAAAGTTAAAGCTTTATGTATTATTAATTATTACAGATTAAGATTAATGAATAATTAAATTATAATAAATGATTAATTAACTAAAGACTCTCGATATTAAAATTAACGAATTACAATAAAAAGTGAATTTTGAAAGTCAAATGTCATTAGTTATGTGCATGAGTTAACGTTATGTAACATTTATTAATAATTTAATACAAATATTATAAATCGTACGTTTCGATTCTACTTTGAATTATTTTCAGTGACACGATGAGAGATAAATTAAATAAGCTCACTCTTTTCGACACAAGGTGAATATTTAAAAATTGAATGCATAAAGATAATAAATTTTCAAGAAAACGTGCTAAAATATTCTGCTTAAATTCAGCAAAATCTAACTGACTAGACATAAAAATTGGAACTAATTAATTGGGACAAAAAAAAGTGACAAGAAAAAATCCACTTCAAACCAAATTCAGAAAACATGAAATCGATAAACTAAAGTCTCAAAAAATACCGAAAATTAAGATGACTTTTAAATGTCGATGGTTGATATTTGAAACAATAATGCAATTAACAAGAGAACCTAGTTTTAAATAACAGCTGATTCGTCTGGCTGCCAAATGGCTGTCGTTGGAAAATTTATGTCAAAATTATCGGACTTGACGTCGATTTCAAAACCATTTTGTCTACAATCAAGTGTGCCGTGCGTGTCCTTAAAGCTCCGCCTTAACAATAGCGACGTAGAACGTCGTCGGTCCCGTTTATCAGCACCGCTACAGCCAACGACCGCCAACGATTCAAACTATTCGCGTTGCCAAGTTTATTACACGATTCTGCGGATAACAACGTTGCGAATAGCTGGCAGCATAATCAGGTATGAGTTTCGCGCGCCGATTACGCAGTGGATCCGAAGCGGCTAAACTCGATTAAGCAGACGACAGCTCAGGTTCTAGTTGGGATTAGGATCAAAGCCCGGGGTTTATGGGACACGAGATGTCTGGTTTAATGCCTTGAGGTTCCCGGCGTTGCGTTCTACCCACCGTCACTCTCGCCCGCGGTCGCCTCGCCGATCCGTATTCCGATGATTCGCGCCCCGAGTCCTCGATCCCTCGGACCAGCGACCTTATCAGCGAGTCGGAGGATTCGTTAGTCCTCCCTCTCGCCGCCGCGCCGTCCACGCGTCTATTCGTTAATTAATCTGATTCCCGTGTGCGCGATGCACACGGTTGTGCGAATCGCCTGTCATCGTGCGAGCACGCATTTCCCGGTTTATGTCGTCGTGACGTTTCGTCCTCGCGCCGCGCCGTCCCGTTCATTTGCGGCGAACCGGCACGTGATGAAACCGCTTCGTGACTTCCTGCTATATTTGCCGCGGTTATCAGATCGAAAATCTGTGATACCTTTTTTGCCTACCTAAGCAGACCCTCATTTTATTCGGGCGTGCAACGGCCGGGGGCATAAATTATTCGTCGCTAATTACCAGGAGAAACGTATCAGACGTCACTTCACAATCGCGCTAAATATCTCGTGACAGAGGGACGTCGCTCGAAGAGGCAGATAATATAATCACGAGGCCATATGAATCGCTGTATCAGATTTTAGCGATAAGCTTGAGCATCATTAATCAGATTGTTAACTGGATATATTTTTATATTACACGGTTGAATGAGGACTCAGTCAATTTGGAATAGTGAAGATAAAGGTGGAAATGAATCGCAGATTATCTTGTTAATAAAAACTCATCATTCCTTGCCTTTAGCGATTTAATTCTTATTTAATTGTAGCGTAAAAATAACTTTACGCAATTCGATCGACCTAAATTTATTTTTCAATGTCCTCGTTTTAATGGAGTTGTATTAAACTGAGAATCGTGTTAAATCGAGAGAATGATTTTTATACGACATACTTTGAAGGCGAGAAAAATTGAATTGCGCGGGCATCACGATTGAGATATATCGAATGTAAATGTTCGTGAATACCTTACGATGTACTTTTGGAATTTTATTAATAATTGATACGATAAAGCTAAAGTTGATATCGTACTATCATAACGCGTCCGTTAATGTGACAAAACACCTTATGAAATATTGAGGCATCGATAGAATTCGCCGGTGAGGAAAGTAAATGATTTACTTTCGCGTGACGACAACTCCGGGAACCTACGGCTGTTCGAAACTGCTACGATTGCGGGGATAATAGGGAAGCATTGTAGAAGGACACGCAAGAACGGAGACAATCTTGCGTATAATATTCCAAGAACCGTTAACCGTTTAGCTTGTTATAGCGAGTAAATTTCCGGCGCGTCTTTGTCCCTCTCCAACTTTTCTGCCGGCAGCGACGCGGAGATCGCACTTGGAAATAATTAAACCGTGGAACGTGCTTTGGCGCGAAGGGAAACAACTAGAGGGATGCCTATTGTTATTCCGAGAAGAAGCCCGATGCCTCCGCCGTTATCGAGGAATTAGACGGTAACACGAGGAATTAAACAGGGATTTAAGAGAGAGGCGTAATAAAATCGTTAAAGAAGTGATGCACGGATGAAGGCGAGAGCTATCGAGGATTCCAGTAAATGGCCAATTGCTTTAACGAGAGAGAGTTTGGTTAAAGGGATCGTTTGATTCACGTGGGGATCTAGACATGCTTAACTTCATTAGGTAAACTAAATCGCTCGGTTATTTACATTACGATTTGGATAATGTAGTGAGAGAAGTACGATTATAATTTGCGCGAAATGTAAGCGATGGTTTTTTTTCCCGTTTTATATTTTGCATACTTATTATCTTTTTCAACTCGTTATTCTAACACTTTTTATTGTTTTACTCGTGATACATTTCGCTCTGGAATAAAGCAATTACATTTCTCAAATTAAATATTTAAATTCTATCTTATATCTTAATCTTAAGATATAAGTAATATCACTAAATCTTATATCTTAATTATTTTATGCGAGAGAATAAAAGAATATATATAGTACAATTTTTTTTATTTATACGTACTCTGCATATCTCCGTAAATTTATTAAATTTATCTGAAACGTTGAAAATATTTAAACTTTTATTACATTCAATTAAATTTAATTTATTAAAAATTTAAATCTTTATGTTTTGCAATATATATATTTATATATATATATATATATTATATCGATGATGATATTTTTAAAAATAATTTATTTCATTAATCGGGTATGGGCTAACGAGCCAATACTGGCTGTAATATTCGTTGGAATTGATTCTCTTTCATATCTTGATCAGCACGATCTGTGTAACAATCCCATCTCATGTAACGTACAATATCGCGCAATATCCATATAACCGTCATACGATCAAATTTCATTCGCGATTTTCGTGCTGGTACGTATATTTTTGAGGTATTTTTCACGATGTTATGAAACGAACAGTGCACCCCGCGTAAGCGAGTGCGACTACTTCATCTTTCCTCCGAGTGCTCCGGAGACGCGGTTTTACCGCAGAGTGAAGGAATCACACCGACTGAGATTGTTTTCCAATTTGAGAGATACGATTTATATAACAGCCCGCGATCGCAGTGAGTGTAAACCTCCATGGAATCCCAATAGCCCCAGGGGCAAACAGCGAAGTGAAGTACTGTCTATGCTCGCTCCCTGGGCAATCGTCGAAATCGTAACGATATTATTGATACTAAACAATTTTTATATCCGCCCCAATAAACGGGGACTTCTCGAAAAATCTTCGGCGGGAATCACCTTTGGGCCGCCATAATTTTTCAACAATCGGTTCGTCGGCGTCTTTTAAAATTCTTATTAGAACTGTAGAAATGTCTGCAGAAATGTATTGGACCGAATGCATTTTAGAAATTATGGAATTTAATTTTGAAGAGCGATTCTATTCTTACGATCACCTTCGTTTTTTTCAGTTATTAGACTGTTATTGTATCGCTTTTTACATTTTTCAAACATCCGCTGCGCTATTTATCATCGTCGCAAAGTTTAATAGCGTATCCCAATATAAAGCTACTTCGCGCCACTACGAAGTTTACGCTATAAATAAATATTGTAATAAATATTGTAGTATCATTTAACATCCAAGAAAATACTTCGTTAACTCCAATTTCGTTATTCATGAGATATATCCAATATTCATTGTTGCTCATCGATTATTTTCTTCGACGCTGAGTGATACTGACTTTTACTGCATTGCAAAGATAAATTAGTTAATATATTTGAATTTATTTGACTTAAATACCTATATATGTATAAATATCGACACTTTGAGTTAAGTAGCATGAGTATAACTTCTTATCATAATAAAAAAAAAAATTATATACATAATACATAAATAAAGTAATTTGTGCGCGCGTTTTCTTACATATATTTTTTTCTATAGAATGTACGTAATTATCGAAATCATTAAGGAAAGATAGTTTTTGATATCCATACGATCCATCATATTATCATCTAACATCAAACATACATGATGCATTAATTACACGTACATGTTCACGAATATACGCATATACATGCATACCCACGTACATGTAATTCTGCATATAGCAGCAAGCCAAGATCTGTAACATATAATTACACGAGAACGACGAAATGTACTTTACGTGCAAATGTTAATGGCATTACTATTAGCGATGTGTACACAATGGCCACAACTGTAGCGTTACTTCATACTGCTGGTTGGTCAAATTTACTCCAATGAAATATGAACACTTTTATCACGATAAAATAGAAATTTCCATCGCGCCCATATGAATACTGTTACAGACGCGGTGTTGTAATTTAATGATAAAATATTTTCATCATACTTAATTGCTTTATAAAATGTAAAACCAAAATAATGTCCGTATTTAGGAAATGGCTTTTGCAATGAAATAAAGTGGCGTATAAAATATTTTACACAATGTGACATTTGATTTTCACGAAGGATCAAATACATATTCTTATCAAGTTTGACACATAACGTATTTGACATAATTGCTAAGTAAAGTGCATTGATACAGCTAAAAAAGTTTATGTTTTCTATATTTTTATCGCCCTAGTTCCGTACACTAAATACTATTTTATATGGTCTGTAATATAATTAGTTATATATGTGCATTCTGATATCTCAAGTTCCTTATATATTATGTAATGTATAAAATTATTAATAGAGATATAAGTATTTCAATCTAATTTAATATTCTATCGCAGATTATTATTGGGTTTTATCCAGAATTTTTTTTATAAAATCATCTAAAATTCATTTTAACATGAAACGATTCTAAAATCTTAAAAATAGTTGAAAGTACTGTGGCAACATAAAATATTAAAAATCACAAAATTTCTACGTATCAAAAATTGATTTACTTAGAATTTCTAATTTTTGCTATTAATTATTTTGCCCAGCAAAATGGACATGCTAATTTTCATGAAAATTCAATACAGTTAAGTTTGAAAAGTCAAACAGATATAATTGCTTGCTACAGAATGACCTCGTTTTAAGGTAGCGAGATATTGCACAAAGAGTTACACAAGTTTTCGAATTTTTCCGTTGTATTTGAAACTAGTTGAGTATCAAATTCGCGTAAAAAGAAGTTGGCGCATTTTTTAATTCTTATTGTCTACACATTCTCTTGATTTTTGTACAGTGGAAATGAAGCAGCGCGAAAGCATAAAAGATAGCCTACCAATATTTATACCTGTTCGACTATTAACAAGCAGCGTACACTGAAGTTCTATATATCATACTTACACGCTCGTATATAATTACAGATTGCGCGAATCGATCAAAATTGATTGATTCACAATTCACGTTTATTTCGTGTATCTACGCAGTAGAGAAACAAAAAGGGACGGCCTTAATCCCAGTCGCT
The DNA here is from genome assembly GCA_011636635.1 of Tetramorium simillimum. Classification (NCBI taxonomy): domain Eukaryota; kingdom Metazoa; phylum Arthropoda; class Insecta; order Hymenoptera; family Formicidae; genus Tetramorium; species Tetramorium simillimum. The sequence goes on from VBVQ01001423.1 coordinate 9,709, forward strand.
CGACGCAGAGGGGAGAGTCCATATTACATTCTCGAAATACACGGAATCTGGTATTCTTTTTACGGTAGGATGAAGGAATGATAGATAGTATCGCGAAATTTCCAGTTACCAGGTACGTGCAAGTTTGTCTCATACGTGTGCAGCTCTGGCCCGTAGCCACGCCGACGCGCAGGATTGATGAGCTTCGCGGTTCGGATATTGTGCCCGAAATAAGAGATACCGGAAGCTGTCACTCGGCTCGGGTGAAGCCATCGCGTATACGCGCCGTACGCCTGCCTTGCCTGCCTGCTTACTTACTTCTTCGATTAGGGACCGCCGGCGCCTGCATTGTTCATGAGTGTAATTCTGGAAACGGTTTGGTTGCGCGCTCCGTTCGCGGGTGTAACCGTTTCACGGGTCATCGCGACGGGGGGTATTGATCCTTCGATCTCAGATAGGGGACGTTACGTTTATTTTCAGGAGGAACCTCGATGCCTCTATCAACGGTAATACGCGAACGTGCGGGGATTCGGAACTCGTTTTATCCACTATCGTTTCTCCTCTCCGTACCTGCTCACCTCTGTCCGTTTCCTTCTGTTTATCTCTCTCGCCCTCTTCGCGCGTACGGATCTCCCCATCTGGATTTACATAGATCCCGGGTTGGACTGAAGATTACACATCCGGATACGTCCGGATTTTGCCGGTCTGCGTATGAAGGCAAACCAGAAATTCACATGCTCTCAAATATAGTTTTCGAGCGCACACGGCGCGACCTAAGTGGAGAACCAGTTAAATCAGTATGCGAATTATTAAAAAGTACTCGCTACTATTTTTAGATATGTGACCCGATCAGAAAAAAATTAGTAAAAAATTGGCAAAATTGAGTGACAGGTGGAAGATGTACATGTATTTTATGTTTTAACTAAAATCGATATGGACAAATCTGATTTTATATATTTCTGATATCATAAATTGATTATCATATCGACATATCCTTAAATACTTTTCTTTATTCGGTGTCTACATACAAATATTATAATTTGTATTTTATTAATGAATGCGATATTTTATCTTTAGAATGTATTTTGGAGAATATGATACTTTGATGAATTTTTTTTATATCGATAAAATTTCTATAAATAACGTTTTTACCTGAGGCTGGCCAGGATAAAGAAGTTTCACAAATAATAAGAAAGAGAACACAGAAGAAAACACTTTGCTTCTTATCAAAAACATCGTTTTGTTGTGTATACGTATAAAATGGAGAACGTTGCCGATGTAAATGAGAAGGAGTTAAGTTCACTTAAATTACGATGTATATTGCACACTTTAAGCAGTCTCGTCGACTTGCAATATATTTTGTATCTGTTTCTTACCAGAATAATTAGCTTCAGTTCGATTACCGAGATACTATCGATCCAGAACATCTTTGCGTGCTGATCTTTATTTTCCATTTACCCAGTTTACCATTAAATCAGATTAGATTGCTATTTAAGGGAGGGAGTGTGCTCATTATTTTTCATTTTAGTTCTTCGTGAATCGGGCTATATTATACATGATTTATAACTTCAATTTAATCTTTAACGGTGTTTGCGGTATACTCGAAACCTTACTTTATGAAATACGACATATAAATACTTTCTCACTAGAAAGTGTCATAATGTCAGTTTAACCATATAATTTTATTTAAATAATATCATATATATATATATATAAGTTTTTTTATATATCTTATGAAGTCATGAATGTTAATTGACTCTATTTTGCTACATAAGATAATTCTCTGTTTATAGAAATGTTAATAAATATGTCACTATTAACATGTCATCCATTAACATATCATTATTCATATGAAAGAATGTTATTTATATTTGAATTTGAGAAATTGGAAAGGCAGCTTATAAATTAAACAATAATGGTTTTATAAATTGTTCTTAATGGCATCTAGATAGACATAATAGCAGATGACAAAGTTTCATTTCTTAGTTAATTAACGGTTTTTTAATAAAATTTTTATTTAATATTTATTTTAAGTAAAATTAGATAATGTTAATTAATATATAGTTATAATTCATTAACATATATGTATATATATGTATATATGTATAATTAATATGTAAATGATAAAATAGCAAAATTTCTCTTTTTTTTTTCTTAAAAGCAAAAGTTTGATAGCGCCCACTCATATATATTTTTATTATACAAAAAAAAAGATTTTAAATTTATTAAGGATTTTGGAATTATTTATAGATGTATGATTTCCTGATAATTACATTGTTGAAATAATTTGGTTAAGCGTGTTAGCGCATAACCGAAAAGTTAATTCAAATTTTAAGCGGATTATAAATACATAATTTATTCATGAAGGCTAGATTAGAATCCGACGTACAGTTAAGAAACTAGAACTTTATGATGCGACTTTGTGATTGCATTTGAAAAATTTTAAATCGATTTTAAATGTATATATACTTATAGATACATATAAATGCATTACTTTATTATTTATTAATCTATATCTGTGAGCAACACTCGAATGAATATTTAAATTATTGAATGTTTAAAATATTCGAAAAAATGAAAGTTATTTTTTACATACAAACTTTTTCAAATTTTTATTTATATTATTTTATCCATGGATTTTTAAAAATAATTTTTAATAAAAATTTTTTAATTATATCTATCGATTATATCCATCTATTTTTTAACAATTTAAACTTCAAACTTACGCTAACGATTTTTTATTAGTAGAAAACTGTGAATTGGAAAGTCATATAGTTCGGTAAAATAATTTTACAAATAGGTCAGCTGAATTTATTCGGACCACGTTACAGATTATATCGTACAGAAAGTAACTTTTATGTAAACTTTAAATAACTTTCATATTGTCGCTTAAAAAATAGGTTCTATAAAATTTACAAATGTTATTCGCTATTCTTAGTGTAATTGAGAAGTTATTTAAAGATAGCACGTTTATATGAATTAAATAATTGTTGTCGTTTTCAGCTCTTGTAACTGTAGAGATTTTTTTGAATATATTGGAATTTATATCTGTGAGTTTCAAAATCCTGATTTAACAACTACTTTCATAGCAAAATTCATGAAACTATATAGCGGGTATTAATGAATATATAATAACCTACTTGCATGCGGAAGTATAAACCTTTTTTTTACTGAAGAAGAAAGAAATCTAGTTTAAAGTAGAGATCATATGTTGAGTTTTACTTCTCGCATAAATTTCATATAGACATCGTGAATTATATACATAAATGTATCATTTCTGTAGTTACATAAATTTAAAATATTATCAAGCAGTATATTATAAGCGACTTGAATTTGTTATATTATTGTTTCACTGACAAAAGAAAAATATTAAATTATTGAGAAATATATTAGGAAATAATAAATTGATATGTGATATAAGAAAAAAGTTATTACATAATTTTTTTTATACCACGTATCAACTGAATAGTATTCACAATGTGATTTATTTGTGCAATTATCGAACTTCGTTTGCTGTTGATAATTTACTACGACAGCAACTACATTTTGTTTGTTAAATAAGCAAAATTGAAAAAAGCCGCTTTATGCTTACACGACTATATTCCTAAATAAGCAACGTTGACTGATTATGCATGAGAGCACCCATTGCGCTAACAGACGTGTGCAACGTACCTGATCTTGTAACGACCGCTTGCCGCGAATCATGAATCGAGCAATTCGCAATAATTGACAAGTCTTATTCATCTCTCTCACCGATGAGGTACTGTACGATAAAACTTATTCCGCGCTTAATAAAGCTTAATCCATGAATATGCGGGTACGAATGGACTTCGGTATAATTACTGTAGCTTGTTATGCTGATGAAAAAGGATGTAGTCGTAGCAATTAGCGAAGGGATTTTTTTAAGAGAAACATGAATGCGCATTTGAAAATCGAACGATATTGTATTTCTGATAATATGTCGACCGTTTCAATGCCTCTGTCATTTCAAATGCGAGTATTTCATATTCAAGTTACAACACGTTGTAGTTATTGGATATATATTTCTGAGATTATTAAATTTGCGCGCACAGGACGGCAGATACACCAGGTTTGAAATTCCGAAATTGTGGTAGTGACATATAAGTATGTAAAAAAAATATGATTGCCTTAGTAGAAAACTATTTTCCAGGAATATAAAAAGAAAACTTGAACTACAATGAAGAGAAATAAGATCACGAAAGAATTATCAGTGAGCGGATGTGCTGTAAACTCAATAATTCATTTAGCACGTTTTCGGATTTCGATTTTGTCTCTGAAAATCCGATAGAATCAAGTATTCGATGCGAAATTGAATATGCAAATGTCGCGTGGGACAACATCGATTCTGTTAGGCGAGAGAAATACTTGAGTACACATTAAATTCCGGACTATAGCGGCGTGATGATGCACGTACCGTGCTATAAACTGTTGCTAACTTACTTCGTATCATCACGCGTAGTTTCGTAAGTATACTACCTCGTCTCGAAAATTTTCTTTGAAGTAGTAATTGGCTTGCTTATTAATGGCCTCTTAGAAGTTCCTAAGCTTGATGAGCAGGCCATCTATAAAGCTGAGCTTAATGAAAGGAATTTTGTTATATATTGTACAAACAATCTTGTCACTTTCACAATAACGTTTACTTCATTACCGTAATCAATTTCACCGCAAAATATTTCGAAGGCCGATGTAAGAAGAGTGTCAGTAAAAGTCGTTGTACACGCTCCATATTAAATAATCCAGTTCCATTATGAGTTCTATTAGTCCTTATTCATTATTACATCATTATTTCCCGTCACACGATATAAAGAGAAATGAATTTGCTCGCTCGCTTGGATTTCGCGAATCTGCGGGACTATTATATAGAAACGCAGTCATTCCGACCGACTTTCAATGAGAATTTCTTGGCAAACGTCCGCAAAGTCGCACTCGAAATTTTATTGCGGCGCAATATAGATAAGGCGGCGTGCGATGATTTCGAATGGCGTTCCTTTTTCAAAATCGAGAGCACACAAGAACATTGTAGAATTATAAAGCGCCGAGCTTAGTCCTCGCTTGACCCGCTTACCTTAACTCGCGCTATTCACTGCCGAGTTTCTCGAGTACTTTGCAAACTTCGGCTCGCGCACGTAGGTGGGCTATAAGTATAAGTACTAGTAAGTAAGTAAGAGTATGTATACCGCCGTTTATACGTAGAGCGTTCGCGCGATAGCGTGATACTTAAGTCGAGGACGTTCACGTGTTGCAGATTTACCCAGGTTTGGCCAACCGTTGAACAATCTCACAGTCTCGGTGGGTCGCGAAGCCGTTTTCACCTGCATCGTCGAGGGTCTCGGACCATACAAGGTGAGACGCAACATTATTGCCCCGGCTATCCTATTTCCACGCACGGTTGCAGCCATACATTCCGCTATGCTGCCGTTGCAATTGCACGCCGCGTTGCGCGCGCGCTGCCATCCCTCCGTATGGCTGCGACTGGTTTTGACATTAGATTGTGTAACTTTCATTAGACACCCGTGATAGATTATAACGCGATATCATTTATGTAGAATCATCTCGAGACAATCGTGTTTTTAATCGATCGCTGGAAAAAAATTCTGGGGAAAAAAAACGGACGAATCGGAAAATCTTGTAGGATTGATGAAATATTCTGGTTATTATAATTTATAAAGTATTGAGTTCTATTACAATAACCAGAATATTTGATCAATCCTACAAGATTTTCCGATTCGTCCGTTTTTAACCAGAATCTTTTTTCAATGATAAAATCGATAAAAGTTTTTTTCGGTTTGACTTTACAATAATTACTAACGCGTATTAACTTTTTAGTTCAACTTGCCATTGATTCCTTTTTTTTAAAAAAGAAGACAATTTATAAAGCTATTTCCAATCAGTTTTACGCAATTCGCGATTAATAATATAAGTTTAATGTGAGTGGCTTTCATTCCTCTATTTAGCCAGGCCCGTAAATGTAAGATGAAAATCAGATAGCGAGAGTTAGCAGTAAGTTCACTATGCAAATACAGATCTTTATCTCGGGATTATGAAATCACGTCGGTTACTCTCACGCCAGCACATAGATACGCTGTAATTTGCGATTTAGAAAATTGGCACTAAGATGCTTTGAGCGGCGACATCGTTACTGAGCTACGTTCGCCGAAAGTTCTACAGAAACGGAGAAGTTAACAAACAGGACAAATAAATTCAAAGCGAGAGATCGGAGCGCGCGGATCACAAGTGCGTATCCGGGTAACTCCATTTAAGTAGAAATAAAATCCCGCGGGGTGTGAGTTCAGCAGTTTGTTGAGCGCGAACCCTCTCTCGCACCCGGCCGTCTTTCGGCCGATCGTTCCCCCTGTCGTTCGTCCGTCTCTCTTCCCTCGTTTTCTACTTATTTCCCGTTCCCCTCTCGCCGGGAGAGATCCGGCGGCGCCTCTCGTGGAAATACCCGTTTCGATTCTCTTCTGCTCTCCTGCCAGACCCGGCACCGCGCTCAAACCGCGCGGAGGAGTTATAGTTTTATAGATAACGCCAACCCCGCGACCGTGGAAATATTTTCGCGATAAAAATGCGCGAAATTGTTTTATGGCATCGCGAGAATATACGTATGTGTGTGTGGGTGTGCGCGCGTTCACATTTGCGCACGTTCGAACGGAATCGATGCATTATCCTTACGGTTGGTCAACGGCACCTCTGCGGAAATGAAAACGGCAAGTCACGTGTTGGCCGCCGCGATACTCGCGGAAAAGCGTTTGGCGAAAATAATAAAAAGCGCGTGCCACTTTGCTCGGACGGGACACAAAGGGGCGCGCGCTTTCGATAATCGATGCCGACGACGGTCGCCGCGGAATTAACGCTTTTTAGCGTAACTTCGTTTCAGCGCATTGCAGTCGCATACGGCGCGGCTATAACCGATACCGCGCGATTGGTTCTTTTGCGCCGAAGGCATCGCAATCCTTTTGCATCGTTCATAATAAGTTATTAATTTCCTCTGATAGGACACGTGATTAAACTGAGAGCGGACTGGTAGTATTAATGTTTTGACAGAGAAAGAGGAGAGAAGAGAGAGAGAGAGAGAGAGAGAGAAACGTAAATATATAACAGTAACGACGCGAAGAGAGCGTACGTTAGTACGACGATGCTAACATTGAGTAGTTTATTTATATTTCAAGTTGCAACATGAGTAATGGTGGATTTTATGTACAGTGACTCCTGGGAGAGGGAGGAAACATCTCAGATATTCTCTGGTGCTTTGAAATAATAAAGCGTCTTATTACGACTTGTAAGGTGTTACGACTCGCGTCGTGTTATGTAGTACATGATGGCACCAATTCTGCTAATTAGCAACAAACATATCGCTTATGCATTATTTTGTCTTGTTATTATTATGTCTTGTGCTTCTTCACGTTATTGTCGTTCTACGCAATCGTTATTTATGCAGTAACTACGTTTTCGATATATCAGCTAATGATTAAATTATTATTGCAATTAAGAATTCGAATATACTTTGTTTTTGAAATATATCTGTAAAAACTGAAAAAATGAAATAATTGAAGTATTTAATTATTTGCCATTACGTTATATTTGTTAAATTAATTGTTAAACTACAAAAACATGTCTCACTACTAACAACATAATAAGTAATCCTCTTAAAGAACAATTAGAAGATAAATATTATAATTTAAGAATTGCATTAAAAAATTGATTTGAAACGATTGTATTATTTTGCATAAAATTATAAAGTAACCGTTAAATCTTGACATAAATGTGCTCCGCAAATATGGATGTCGCCTGGTTGATTATAATTAAAAAATTGCTGGAAACTTTTTATTTGAACTTGATATTTCAGAATTAATCATGCACACAGCTTGTCAGTGATCCATTATATTAAATTTTGCTGTAACTTACTTGTGCAGCCTATGTGATACAAGTTACTGAGAACTCTATTTATTTTTTGTTTAAATAATATTGATCCATTAAAAATCTTTGATATTTAAAATTAAAACGATTTTAATTAATACGTTAAATAGTATAGTAAAAATATCGATAACTTATGTTTAAAATATAATATTTAATGAAAAATATTTTTTAAAATAAATTTTAATATGTGTAACATCTGATTTAAATTTTGATTAAAAAGTTATATAAACTTTATTAAAGTGAACTCCTTTAGTTACGATATATTCTTTACATACATATTTTATAATTTTATAAATTAAAAAAATTACAAATTGAAAGTGTTAATCGTTTGATCAATAAACGTATTGAAAAATTAACAGGATAAACTTCATTATCCTCTTTTCGCGAAAAGTAATATATTTGTTCAAATCTTATCAGAGGATAGGGTCGTCTGATGTGCTTGCAGCTATAACATTTTCATTTCTACCGCGCCTTATGAAGTGCGGAAATAAGCGTGCTTCAGGAATAAAACGATTTATGTATTATCCCGACTCTCCGGCAAATTTTAAAATTTCATTAAAGGGCCGAAATTGCTTCCTGCGGAAGTGGGAACAGTATAAGGAAAGAAGGCACCCCAGCGAAGTATTTTTACGGTCCTAAATCTAATTGAAGCTTGGTCCTTGAAACTCGTTGAGTTTCGTGGAGATTAGCGCCCGGAAATTTTTCTTCCTTTAAATAATCATGATTTCAGCTTTATGTCAACGTGCACTTTTTTATTTCGTTATTCGGTATAAATGCGAAATCGCAGATAGCGTATTACATCTAATATATTTGTGCGATATAATATCATATTTGATATCATAATATGAAATGATATTTGAGGCAGAACGTTATATCCGAAATATGAAAATTATTAATATTTTCGAAAATGTTTCGTCTTCTGTAACGATTATAGTATAATTAAGATTTATGCTACGTTAACATTAATTAATTTCTAAAAGAACATTAAAGTATTGTGCCGGGGCAGCCTGTATATTCCGCAATTTTCTATAATTGCCTCGTTGCATAACTTTTACCTCAAGCACCGTGTTTGCATCTATTGGCAAAACGTCCATATGTTATATTGTGAGTGTTTGCAACTGCCCCATCAGATTACGAGTTTGATCTCGCAAGAGCCAACCGTGGCTGCCAAATGGTTATACACCGTCATGTGCCATCTATTGCTACGCTACGAACAAATCTCATTTTCCAGACAAAATTTTATTTCCCTCGAAATTGGACGTCGGAAATAAGCATAATTTTCCATTTGGAGCCTGTATTGGCATTAGATACAATTATCTACAACTAATGTAAATACGCGGATTACGCGTATTAATAAAAAGAAAGGTACACGATTGGGTTTCCGGGAGTCTTTCGAAATTTGGAACTCCCATAAAAAAAGTCTACAGTGTCTTCAGTTTCCGTTTTCCATTACGATAAGACGTCAAACTTGGCGCGACCTTATACGGGCTGTTTCGCGCGGAGTAATGCAACGCTTACGACTAATATTCTCCCAGAGGGAGCAAACTCTCGAAATCATTACGGCCTGCTGCAAACGTATTGTGTACTTCCTCGCTGCTAGCATTCAGCAAATTGCGCATCCATGAGAGGCACGGTAACGCGGAATATTCCACAATCCCTTGACGATCCTTGATTACTCGGTAGTCCTTACCGACACGACGCGCGATTTCCTGCACACATATCTGACGTCGGCTCTAATGTGACGGACTTTGGATCAAGGTGCTTAACGCTCGGAGAATGCCGGCATATCTAACGTCTCTCTCGCGGTCAATAGTCGAGAGCGGCAAAGTCGACGCTGACGCAAGCACACGGGAGAGAGCGAAGCCGCGCGTTCGTGCTCGCTTCTGTGATTGTTCGTGCAAACAAACCGCAGTATTAATTATTCGCGATACTGGCGGTTGCATTGAACAGGGCAACAGTCGGCCGGATATCCTAGGGAAGAAGCCGATGTTAGAGGAGTTACGATCTTGTCGACGATAATTCCTGAATCCCCGGGGGAGAGAGGCTGCACTGGGGGCGGTCCAGCTGAGATTTCCTTTCGAGAGTAACGGCGCGTCAATGGTCAGGGTCGCCGCTTCTATTTCGCCGTTTCCACCTTTTTCTCCTCTCGCCAACTCCGTTTCTTACGATACATGTGTCCAAACGCGAACTTTCACCCTCGCACTTCGCGCTATCTTTCGATGACTCAATGCCGTCGTGCGATCGCTTTTCTCGCGATAGGTTTTCGGGGGGTTTTCGAGCGGGAGCACCGAGCGCGAGGGAATTTGCAGTAAACTCACTTGCGGAATCCTGCACATGCCGGATAGCTGAGTGCGTGATTGCCCGATGACGACTTAATCCTGCGCGAGCGGAAAACGAGAATGACCAATACTGAATTCCAGTTACGGTTTAATCACCCCTCTCTTACCTGCTATCTTCCCTTGCTTCTCAAGCTTACCGCACCGCCCAACGATCCCGCATTCCCTCGGTTTAATACTCCTCTTGCTACACGAAGGCGGGCCACCGGTATTAATATCGCGAGAGAGCGGTAATTGTTCCAGCCAAATACGCGAAATTCGCGTGGGGCTCTCTCGCGGAGAGAGAGAGAGAGAGAGAGATGCTCTTTGCGTTACATGCACGCTGTGTGTTGCGCCATCGATCGAGGAAACCATTATATTTGGAGTGGATTATAAGTGAGCGAGATCGGAAACGCGTTTCCTTCCGTTTACGGATACCGGTCTGAGATGCAAATTTGAATTTGCCCTTCGATTCAGGTGCATCGTCGGGTTGCGCCACTATCACGCGTGGCGCTCGGAATACTACTCGCCATGTATAAGAATACGCTACGTAAAAGTGCAATAAAGCCGACGCGCCTGTAATACGCGCTTAATCGAACTGGCATACTGAAATACATAAGGTTTGTTAGCATAATATAGTCGGTATATAGGTCGGATCCTAAATAAAGGATCGCGATAAAGAATTTACGTTTCTTTTTTACATTTTATTTGCAATAAGTTCTTGCAACGAAAAAAAGACGAGCGCGAATATTTTCTTGCGAATATATTAAACTCATTCGTCGGACCTTTTGACAACGGTAGATTTGCTTATTAGCTCAATTGTATATTAATCTTGGTGCGCATGTAATATAAAGAAAAAACTAATATTATTTCTAATCTGGTTTTATGCGTGCGTATTTCGTGAAATTAGATTAAAAAAGCTGGCATCAACGAAATAGTTTCCACTATTTTCCTCGAATTCGTTGGAAAAGTGTCGCGGATTCTTATCATAGATTATGTGAGGGAAACGTATATGGCTAATATTCTGTAGAATGCATTTTGAAAGTCTCACTTATCTCTGCAATAGTCGTGCACGAAATCGAAAAAGACGGCGGCACTTTCTTCTTGGCTCTCACCAACAGATGATGGCACTTGTAAAGTTCAAATCTCGTGTATAGCTGCTTGAGAGAGAGATCGTACTTTTATACGATCGGTCATCTGAAATAACTGTTTCAAGTATCGCACGGTATAGCTGCAGGTTTTGTTTCCTGTGTTGAAAACAGGATGATCCTCTTATCTACACGCAATTACATCTTATATAATAACAACGTCTGCACACTCTTGAGCTATTCAACATTTCTCGAAAAAGATAAATAATTATATTAATTATATTTAATGATAAAGAAATGAAAATAAATAAATATCAAATCATTTTTTTTAATATTTCAGATATCGCAAATTTTTTTAATTTTTTCTGTCTTATATATTTTTTACATCAATTTATTATTGATCGGGCATTCTTATTTTGTTTTTCTTTACCTGGGAATCGTTATCGATTTTTCGGAAGATTCGTCATTCTGCTACCACCTTGCAACGTCTGTTTGCGTTTGTAGACCTTTCTATTTCGAAAACAATTCTTTATTGCTTCGTGCTGTTACAAATTTGGGTGTAGATGGTATATCGAGAATAACAAAATAGTTATTGTAAATAAATAAGACATTCTTGAATTCCTGAAATAGATGCAATCAATCTTTCATGGCAAAAAGTTGAAGAGATAGCTTATGTAGATATCTATAAAAAAAGTCTCAAGAAACTAATATATTAATATCAAACAAAAATATACTTCACGAAATAGGTTTCTAGGTCTCCCGATTCGTTTCTAGGTCTTGCTAACTTTTTCGGTATCTGCTGAGAGTTTCGGGTTACATCGTAAAAGATTTCTGATATTTCAGTCAAACGAAGCGGACACAGCAATCCTCTGCTAATGGACTCATGCATCGCTGAGCGTGCTCAACAAGATTGGTCGCATTTAGTGCAATCGTACTTATTACGGCGGAACGATATCGATGTGAAATATTTGAAGAAACTCGCGTTATCAATTCGCCCTTTTTCTCATGCCTCCCTCCCCCCACTCATCTCACTGCCATCTCCCACGAGTGCACGTGATAGGATACGCGCTTCAATTTCATTCGGTATCGCCGGGCGCTCTCTCTCTCTCTCACGTGCATTACGATGCAGCAGTCGCTGCAACAGCAGCAACGGCAACTGCAGCTTGTAATCTAGGAGCGGAGAACCGTGAGAATCGAAGGGTGAAGATGAAGCGCGGAAGTAGTCAAGGAAAGTGGGGTAACGTTTCCTTGAACGCATATCTATATACACGGAATTTCTGCACACGCGCCCGCACATGTGCAAAGCAGTCGCTGCTTGTACGAAAACAGCTGGCTACGGAAGGAAGCTTACCCCATTTCCGACCTTTCCTCCCCCCCCCCCTGCTTACTGTTTTTCCCAGCCTCTCTTTTTCTCTCTCTCTCTTTCTCTCTCTTTCTCTCGTGCGGCTGGCGAATCTCCGCGCCACTCTTGTCCTCGAATACGCTCCGATTTGAAGCGGCTACGCTGTCGTAAAACCACGTGCATGCAGCCATCGCGCGGAGTTAATTGAACTTTATCACGTCAAACGATTCGGCTCGGCGAAATTACTTCACAGTTGTTTAGTTTCGGATCGCGTGGATGGACGGCAGAATCGATTGAGTGTGGTCTACTATCAATAGCGTTATATTCATTCGCGGTGGATGCAGCTTTTCTGCCATTTTATTGCACGGCCGGTGAGAGTTTTTTTAAAGATCGTAAAAAAAAAATCCTCGGTCCTCTCCAACGTTGGGTTAATAGAGACAGGAAAAAAAATATCACAATAGTCTTTTATTATTTCGTAAGTTAAAATGGTCGCGCGGAAATATTAATAATCACGCTCGAAATCGGACAATGTGGAATTATTATTAAGCGATAAGTGAAAGTAGTGAAAAAAATGATTCATCCTATTTGACGTATGTTTAAAAACGATATAATCGACATCTCTCTTTCTCGGGGATCGATAATTCTAGATTTTCGTGTAAAAGCGCATTGTAATGGTTCTAAAGAAATTATATATACATAATATGTATATATATTTTTCTTCTTATCGTAAGATTACACGTGGCCCTTCTGAGCACAATAGGTTTATTTCTACACTATTTGCACGATGACGTTATAAATTCTAAAAGTGATCAGCAAGTGCTAAGTTATTTTCGTTTGGAGTGTTTGAAAATAGCAGCAAGAAAGGCACGAAACATGTCACAATATAAATAGCAGCTTTTATGCATTAGAATAAAATTTTATTATTTGCTTTAACAAGCTGCTTGTATTTTAACTGATATTCTTGTATAAAAGTATCTATTAAAAATAAATCAAATGTGAAATTAGTATTCGAGCGATATATTGATTATTAACTGCGAATAAAGTTGCCTAGTTACCGAGGCTATCAATTCAATCTAAACAATGACGTATCATGATGAACGTGCTCGCCTGAAATATTCATTAGGAAGATATTATGATCCTACACAAGGGTAGTCCAAAAATATGTATTTGCGAGCAGAAGTAATAATTTACTCCACATCACGGACATTTTCTCAGATATAATACGACCTCATTCAGAACTGAAATAAAATAATATAAATAACGTGATAAGAAAAGAAAAATATTTTTTGAGCATATTGTATATGATAAAACGCATATATTGCATTATAACGAAATAAACAAATAACAACTGGAGTATAATTAACAACTATAGTAAGTCTTGCGCACATGTTCCGTTATCGGCAAGTCATTCTGTGTCATAAATTCTACACACCGACATCTACCAGTATCTCAAGACGAATTAGCTGTGGAGACAGTTAACATTATTACAACTTCGCCGGAAATTATTTTGCCGAGGCTAAAAAGATTGGGGAGGATTCGCGTGAGGAATAAATCTTTAGACAGGGTGCGTGCGTGCAGTGTTTCTCCGGTCGGGCTACGCAGCAGGAGTAATGAGCGATCAAGAATCCGCGCAAGATAAATGTCTATGGGGAATAATATTGGGCAATGGACGGTGGGTAGGATAATGAATGATTGTTTGGTCATTATTACTTTATGATGTGATGAAAAGGTAACAAAAAAAAATATAGATGTAGATCGTAAACCCCACACCTTATCCTATCACACGCGCGTAATGAAAAATTAAGAGTCGAATAAGAATCAGAATGAAACGTTAGCCGTGAACGAAATTATAGTCGAAATAAGTGCAAATGAAACAGAAGCGTAAATTTTTCAGTTAATGTATAACGTAATGAATTCTCCGAAAAGAACGGGCATTTAGAACATATTCAGGAAGACGGAGGTTCATTAGCTCACTATTTAAGATTTGCCTGTGTATAAGTAGGAAAACTCAGTAGAGAAGAGAATAAATTATTCTGTCAGATTGGTTCATTCTATACGTCATAATCGCTTGATTAATGATTCCGCTATTAACTATACCGCGTCGCATACGTATAAAATATGGTTATCGGTCGGCGAAATAAACGGGCATCGCCTTGAGCAAATTGTAACATCATCCGCAGGTCACCACGCCGAGCTTCCGCATTAAGGAACTTCGCAATTTTTCTGACATTCCCAAATGAATGCATTCTCCGACTTCGTCATAAGGAGGATTAACGGTACCGTTTGGAATTGCAACTCACATTAATTTATCGTCACTCCGAGAACCGTGAGATACGCTAGGAAAATCAATAAAACGCGAAATAATGTTGAGTTGCACTATCTGTTAAAGCATTTGCCAAAGTACTTTGTCAGTTATCATTATAAATTCCTTTCGACAGGGAAATTCAAGCTTTATTACTATACGACCAGGTTATTATTTAAATTTGCGTTTTAATATTAAATATTGCTTCAAATTTGAGGAAACAGGTATATACATCTCACAAATATCATGTTTTATTATATTAGAGATACTAAAGATACTCTTAGAAAATTTGTTATGCAAATTGACAATCTACTTATATAAAATCTACTTATTTTATCACCATTAGTTTTATATTAAAATTAAAAAATTTTAATGTCAAAAAATAAGAAATTTTTAAATGACTAATTTCGACTGAGATAACTATGAAAGGAGAGGAAGAAAGCGTCACTTATTGAGCGCCCTGGGACAGATCTCTTCAAGCGCAGTTTGAAAGAAAGGGAGATTGTGAGAGAAAAAGGGGAGAGGAGGAGGAGAACAATAGTAAATCTTATATTTTATAACGTTTCATTGTGTACGTGTGTAGATTTAATTTATTTTTTTTTTCGCTGCATTATAACATATTGGTTTTTTTTTTTCATCAAATATAACGTTTATAAAAGCTCGATGAAAATTTTTTTGATTTATCTCATCACGATAATCCACACGTTAATGCCCGATCTATCGGTTACCTTATCCAACGAAGGCAAATATCTGAAACTCTTCTACCGTTTATTTCCTGTCTCCTCTCGGATGCAAGGTGCATCATGCCAGCGGCATACCTCCGCGAAACGTATGCAACCGCGCCTGAAAATAAACCCAGGCTGAAGCGTAGTGAGCTCGAAAAATGCGAAACGACATTGGCTGGGATGGCGCGGTAGGGACTTTGAGACGAAGGTATGACATTTTCGTAAGCTTCTCGTTGCACAGCGCGCGTCGGAGTCGCGGGTGACATTTTGTGGGTGAAATGGCAAGACAACGAGCCGGCGAGTAAAGTAAAATGTCATTGTCGCGACTTGTCACACGCTCATTGGGAGATCCCACGGAGAAGGGGGCGAAACGGGAGAAACGAAAGTTCGCTAGGAGAGCACGAAACATGAAGAATGTAATTGAAACATTAAACAGAGTTTCGATAATTATCCAGGTATCCGTCTGATGAATTATTGAGCATCGCTATGAGCGGCTGTCCTGAAAATTGCGACAGGATACGGATCTCAAAATGCAAATGTGATAAAGATAATTGTGTGACGAATAATCAATATTCGTTGTCAAGTGTACAGTTTAATGCACTCCACTTTGACATCGTATTTAAAATACAAAGATTAAATAATCTCAAAATCAGTTCTAGAAATAAAAGAATTGTATGTACACACGTGTTGCTGACTCAGTTTTGCATTATTAGTCATACTCAGAGTCATACAAATATAAATCACGTGTTGCAAAAATTTTTGTTATGTCATCTCTATCATCAACACTTTAGTTTAGACTAAATTTATGATTAAAGAAATTTTAGAAATGTAATATGATTTTATTTTACATTCTTCTCTCTATTTCTCTCTTCTTTTTAATTTCTTATAATATTTAAAATATTTTTAAAATTTTTCCAAAATTTTGCAAAGGTTAAGTAAATAAAATTAGAATTAGATCTTTGAATTATAGGTAGTTCAAAATACACGATTAATGATATTGATTGATACACGATTGCAATGGATACTTGTAGCAATGAGCGAAGGAAAAACATAAAAATGATGGAATGTAAACATTTCTATTCAATTAAGAACCGTCTGTTTAAATTAATTTTGTTGCTCGCCGAAATAAAACGTAACATACAGTCCTTACCTAGAAAAACCTTGATTACATTCCATGAAATTAAACCTCGTTTTAATGAATATGAAATAAGTCAACGGCGAATGCACTAGCTATTAACCACGCTTGCAGTAATTGCCGTCTCCTTGTGAAATTTCGCGCGTCAGCGTAGTGTTCCAACTCGTCTACACAAGAGACAAATTAAGAGAGAACCAAATGGTCCACCAGCAGCGGTGCCGGTTTTTTTTTTTCTGCTCATACATCATTAAACTAGAATAACGCCAAAGGAATGTCGTGTACGGCATACATTTGTATGAAAGAAAACATACTGATTTACATATGCGTATATCTCATTAGCTTTCTCGATTCCTATAAAGTGAAATTCACATGACACTTTATTCATAATTTTATAAATATTTATTAATTTTAATTACTTAAATATTTTTACTTCTAATTTCCGCTATTTACAAAAATAGAATTACTCTCAGTAACATAAAAATCTATGCTTATAATTATTAATGCTTATAATTTTATTAAATGAAGTATTTAAATTTTAATAATGCATTTATTATTAATTGAATACTATTTTTAAAATTTAGTCACAGAATAATACTATTCTCATATGGCATTATAACCTTTATGAGTTTTATTTCAAGATAATCTCGCGAATCACATACTACATTAGTCCCCCTGTTATGCTATTCTAAAATATTTTCAAAAAATAAAATAATATATGCGTACTTATATATTCGATAAATTTAATTTACAGAGATATAGTTAATATATTGCATTGTACTGCGAATATTGTATTATTGAAAAAAAAAATGTCTCGCCCGCACTGTCTCACTTAACTGGAATATTACTCGCGGAGTTTTTATTTCGACCGCAAAACCCGATCTGGTTCATAATTCTGAGTACAGTCGCCGCACTAC
This sequence comes from Tetramorium simillimum, assembly GCA_011636635.1. Lineage (NCBI taxonomy): Eukaryota > Metazoa > Arthropoda > Insecta > Hymenoptera > Formicidae > Tetramorium > Tetramorium simillimum. The sequence goes on from VBVQ01001423.1 coordinate 27,447, forward strand.
AAAGGCGCAAAAAAAGTGTCAGTTACAACGAAATTCCATTAGCGTCAGTTTTCACCGCTTTTAAGTATTTCCTTTGAATTTCTCTTGTGCTAAACCGCTCGACTGCAGTGCTTGCGCGGCGAGTTTACGTTCAAAGCAAAACGGAATAAGAGCGGATATATTTTTATGTCTACCCGACTTTCCGCTACACGATGCAACCTCCCGCGCGCGAGTGCGCGCGCGCGCGCGCGCGGCGTACGCGATTACAAATTATTAAACGCTTAACGTTTTCGCTATAGAGCCAAGGTCCGGGAGAATGCTCGCGCGAGCTTGGACATTAATGCTTTCTTCTGACAAAGACGGAGCGCATGACCGACGGCAAAGGAATACAAACCTCAATGACCATTTCTTCGGTAGTACGTCATGCAGCTTCCCTTTTCTGGTCAAAAGAGAAAATTAATGTGGACACCCCCGGGAAGATATGTGCACGAATTTCTTGGAATTCCTCACACGATCCTCGAAATAACTGTCGTTTTACAAGGGAATCCATTTTGTTACCTTGCAAAATGTACGAAACAGTAAAAGGATTTATAAATCAAGAATTTATCTCGTCTTATATTGTTATAATACCGTCTTACGAATATAAAATAAAAAAACATAATAAAAAGTACTCTAACAAATCAAATTCTATGTTTACAAAGGGAAAAAATATTCCCTTTAATAAAAATATGTTTTCCAATAATGGAATTGTATTATATGTAAATACATTTTACTTTCATGTATTCATGTTGTTTTTACACATTTAATTTTATTAACTCGCGTACACACACACACGCACACATACACATACACATTCACACACACACATACACAGGTATGCATCGATGCCGTGCTGCAAGATAAGCAACGTCGTGTCTAACCCAGACCAAAACTGCGATGTACTCCACTGCGTCAACGTCGAAGCCGAAATTGGAAAGCGTTTTACGACGATGGGGTCGGCAACATTGGTATGCGGCAAATATCCGGATTGACCGCGCAGTCTTCGGCGTATCAAAGCAATTGACGTTACACGAGCGGTTGCGCCGCGTGAATTACTAAGCGCGATCTCACTAAAGATCGTGCCGCGAGGGTTGAATCTCGGTGAGGAATAAGGCAATGGACTGGAACAAGAGAGAGAGAGAGAGAGAGAGAGAGGAAGAGAGAGAGAGAGAGTGAAATGGAGAAAGAAAGAGAGAAGAAGAGAGAAGAGTTATAGAACGGCTAAGGAAGAGGGACGACAGGGCGGAAGGAAGAGAGGGAAAAAGACAGAGAGAGAGAGAAAGAGAGAGAGAGAGGTCGGAGAGCGGAGAACGCCTTGACGTTCGACGATTCAATCAACGCAGCACATTGTCGACGTCGGGGGTTGGAGGACGTCACCCGTCGTCGGATATTCTTAGGGGGGCCGGGATATGAAAAATGACGCGAAAGGGGATGGCGATGGCGGAGAGGAACGCGTTCTAGGACGCTTTCTGCCGAGGGATGTTTGACAGATACCTCGGCGCCGGTCCGCGAGCGTGTTGCGGCGCCGTGAGTTCGTGTAAAGGAACACGCATAAGCAGCGAGCGTGTATTAGCTCGATACACCTGCCGGCGAGGCAACCGAAGGAAGAGGAGGAAATTGGTCCGGTTTCATTTCGGCCAATCCTCTTTTTGATTTACCAGCGAGAAGAAGGGTTTTCCCCTTCTATCGCATTCTTCTTCGGCGATCTCCGCAGAAAACCTTCGTCTCGCCCCCGTGTCACATAATGGTGATAGAAAATCGAGTCAACGGATGATACGCCAAATATTAGATCGGTTCGGTTAAAATGCTTTCGCAGGGTTACGTACGCGGGCATTTACGGTATTCTGTGAAATAAATTCAACGGAGGACGTTACTTTCACTTTAAAATTACGTCCCTTTTCGAAAGCCTTCGAGTAACACTATTTGGAGAATTTTTTCTTTATTTGGAGAACGACTATATGTGATTTACACCGTGCACACTGGCGCAGTTCTCGCCAATTTTACATCGTCGATCGAAACTATAACAGCCACTCGTATTTTTCTAGTGAAAGGAAAACCTCGCAATCCGTGCGACACGGATAACATGTGTGCACAGTTTCTTTATGTGCAGATTGTGTGTTTTTTGTCGTTCGTGGCTGACCAGCCAGCTTTTAATCGATAAATACGAGCAGGTCGTTGTTTTTTAATACAGGAGAGGTAAAGAACAGAAAACTGACAGCTTTAGATATAGCATGTCCAACAGTAACTGCGATATAATGACATTCTTAATTGTTTCCGTTTTGATAGTAACAGCTATTCTTTAATTATGTGCCATGTGTCGTTTTCTTTTTAAAAAAAAAAAAAAGAACACAATCGGATAGACGAGTATAAAATGTGCTGTCAACGTCGCTTTACGATAACTTATAACTTATCAACTTCGGAAGTAACAAGAATACGCCGTAGGCTATTACTGACCTACTTAACTTAACGGCCAACAATATCGGAAGTACGTTTATTTTCGAAGCTGATAAGTTTCGATCGCTTTAGCGCAAAGTAACGCAATCTTCGATGAAAGGATTGTTTGTTTTGAATAATGAAGTAGTTTAGAATTTAGTACAAAACTATAAATTTGTTGTAAACAAGCGGAGGCCTTTGAGTTACAGGAAGGTAACTTAAGTGCTTAACTTATGAATACATGGCTCAAAGTATCAAGTGTTTTTAATAGATCGCGATAAGTTATTTAGCATTTATAAAATAGAACATGTATAAAACCCACTTAAATACAATAAATACTTAATACATTTTATTTGCTTGAATACACTGATATTTATTAATGCGTATCTATTTTTTTTACTATAAAAATTGTCAAACAAATTCAGCTTTTTTTACAAACATAAATAAATTTTGTCAAAACTTGTAAAATAAAATTGTAGTTTGTTCATATTTATAAATACTACATTCCTAGAGACTTTGTTATTTTATATGTATGACATTTGATACAACTACAAAAGATTGAAACGCGCGTTTTTATTTAAAAAAATACGCAGCCGCCGATTTTGTGTCCTGCTTAATTCTACGAAGGCACTCGGATACAGGTATGTGCCATTTATTACAACGATTGTTTTGGTAATCAGCAACGGCCGTCGACGGGGGGAGGTGCACATTACAGCTTACACGTAAGTGGGAGGCACTTCTTTGCACATAACTAGGTTAATGGTAATGCGCTAGACAAATAAGTCGTAGAACGCGGGCTTTAGGAATTACGTATCTGTCCGTCCACGGGGGAACACAAACGACCGGGGATAGCGTTATCTGTATTTGACATTCGTTACGATGATTGCCTTTGTAATTAGCGCGTCCGTGGTTGACGAGCGATTACAATTAACAGGACATTCCTTGTTTAGGCAAAACCGGTTCAATCGGCTCTTGTTGGGCTCATTAATGCGATCGTATGTTTTGTCAGTAGCTGATGCGTTTGATGGTGGTTGTAAAACGTCGAACCCAAAGAGAGCGCGATAGGGGTAGAGAGATAGAGAGAGAGAGAGACGGAGAAAGAGAGATGGAAAGGGAGTGGAGCACTCCCAGAGGAAAGTGTGCGGGGGTAAGCCGCAGCGAACAATAATTATGCCGATTGCACCACGGGGGACTAATTATCCGTCTGTACAACTTGCATCGAATTTTCACCGACTATTTCGTCCCATGTCCACGGCGAACTTTGGCGAGGCGAACAGATGCTTATCTTTACGCTCTCTGATAATATGATAGTACTAACTTGTAATCCGATCTGGATTAAATAGCTTTCCTGTTGTTCGAACTCTACGGCAACAGGTCTGTTTAACAATCGTGTGCAAAATATATTCTACAAAGATATAACACTATGACTTGTGCGCGGCGAGTTACATTTAAAGTCGTTACGTCTGGATGGGTTTACAACGTGTGTGCTGTAAACATCGTTTCTGAAACAAGAGCAATTTAATAAGTGACATTTTAATTAAATTAACATAATGTTATCAAGCCATACGTATTATTTAACGGAACTAAACTTTCCTACGGCAAAAACTTATTAACAGATTGTCTATGTCATTATTTTACAGTCCCTAGCTTTAAGTAATTGAAGTTAATAATAAAATTAATATTCCAAATTTGCTTAAAATTATACAATAATTTGATTAAGTTACGACCGTTGTGATAAACAATCAAGTAATTATACTAGAAATTATAAGCAGTTAGATAATAAAATTTGGCAAATAAAACAATTTTAAAGATGTAATGTAATAAAAAGGTTTTATTGTTTTATTTAATTTTAGTCAAATAAATAGAAGATGCATCAATATCCGGTCGACCTAGAATCTTTGTATTCAATAATATCTGTGATGGAGGAAGAGAGGATATACATATGTATATCTTTAGTATGCTGTTTAAATTATTGTAATTGTCAATTTAATTATAGTAGCTATTGTTGTCTAGACTGCATCTCGATATTAATAGTATATAGCTATGCTAAATGAAGAAAGTATATATATATATACATATATATTTAAATTTACACGGAAAATATTATTAGATCCAAAAGATCCAGCCAGACCGGATATTGGCATATCTGTTATTTATTTAATTGATAAAATTAAATGAGAATTAAAACTTTTTCTAATAGCGAATTCGATTGGTCGCACCAGTGCGCACTCAGTACACATTAAAGCCGTTGTACATTGAATGTGAAACTGAAATATTTTGAATAATAAAATGCCCAATAAATATAAAAAAAAATTGCACAATACAATGATAAAATGAATTAAAGATTTCGTTTTTTAACATGTTTCTATATTTATGTTAAGCATTCATCCTTACCTCGATTTATGTACAATGGCTTTAATATGCACTGAGTGCGCACTAGTGCGATCAAATTCGCTATAATAATTTATACCGTTAAAACATTATTTACCAAAATTTATTTTCTAGCTGCTTATAATTTCTGAGCTGTCATATAATTTCTAACTTCAGGCTCTTTGAAAACAATTGTAATTCTCTACTATGAACGTTTTAGTTATTTTTTTAAATTTAAATATTAAAATATTATTCTAGGACAATTTACACACACATTCTATAATTTTTAATGCAATTAAATACCAATATTCATGTGAAATGTTTGGAAAAATAAATTTTTAATTATAACAAGGCGAAACAAAATTAAACGCTAATCGAATTTGCCTTTCGTAATACGGTAATTATTAGCTTGGAAATATTAACACAACTCTTTTTAACAGACAATGCTTATTCGGTGTAAAAAAACATATTGAAAATAATATAATATGAATAAATGGGTTTTATGTATTAAAATCTAAAAAAATATACAAGGGACAATTATAGAATTTATTATGCAACTAGAACTTAGGGAACTAAAAATTAGAATTAAAATTAAATTACAAATGTGCACAAACACCACTATTGAATTCACTTAATATAGTATGCGTTATTGAAAAAATTAAAAAGCATATGCGTATGCGTTTGAATTTATTCTTAAATGTAAAGCAACAGCGAATACTTTTATTAAAAAATAAACGGAAAAAAAGTAAAAAATTGATATTGTTGCTATAGATTATGTGCGCTTTAACGTGCATATTTTTTTACCACATATGTCATTTTTTTAAATTTTCGTATATTACGATCGAAGAGTGAATGACGTGCGTTAGACGTTTCAACCGCGAACGCTATGCCAGCGTGATTATTACCATATCATGGCCGTTCAGCAGTAACCGCTGCCACGCTTAGAATTTTCCAATATTTACACACCAGAATATTCAACGTTTTCCAGCATGCTGCTAGAAAACTTGAATAACTTGAATAACGATGTTTTGTTGCTGGGATACGTTTAATATATTTGCCTTTAATAAACGCGAGCACGCGCGCCCTCGCACAAGCTGGCCGATTTTCGTTTAATGACGCTTTGTTTTGCGAATTAGCAACACGACGTACATTGTCATGATATCACAAACAGTAAATTTCCCTCTCACGTTACGTACACGATAGTATATCTCTTGCGCTCGAAAAGGAAGCAAACTAAATTTTTTTTATCTCGTTTGTTGTATGTTTCACATCGAAAAAAAAAAAAAACGAAATGCCTTAATTATATTATCCGTAAATGATTGAAATGCGTTTCTGGCAGCGCGTGAATAACATCTGCAATTCATATTAAAATATAAAAATTTTATTCGAATACGTTGATTGTAGAATTTATAAATTCATTTGCCAAATTATTCCCCTCTGATATTGCTATCGGTCGACAAAATATTTCGAAGATGCAAATGACGCATAACCAGATCTTAATTTCTTGCCTAATTGTAACAAATTTTATTTTCGATCGACGTATCAGATGAAGATGGATATTCCATTATCCTTAATCGATTAATGCCATTAAGTTAGATGAAAGCACGGTGCTCGGCTATTAAGCTGCACTGCTACACAGCGAAAATTTCACGCGATAGCTCCTCCGAGGTCGTAGTCGAAGCAACGCGTCGAATACAGTTCCCTCTCCAGGATAAGTTATTATATCGGAAAATCGCTTGGCCGCGCTCGTATCTTGTTAAAATATTTGAGCACCTTCGGTCTGCACAGACGGGTAAATACGAATCACTGTCTTTTCGTTTTTCTTCGTAAGCCATCCGTCGTGAGCTACGAGTAATTACGCGCCGCTGTGTAGGTACGCTGTGTACGTCGCGTCGCGTCGCGTCGGTGAGAAAAAAAAACACTATTTTTTATTCATATCGCGAACGACACTGCGCGCGTCTAAAGACCATCTCTTTAGGCGCAACGATATTCAAGCGAGGCATCGCACACATATAAGAGGCGCCGCATATAACTCGTAATGCAGTTTTAATTTCTCATTATGTGTCGTATGTGTGTAACATTACGCACTACCATGTGCCGCCTTATTCGTGCCGCCGCTTTCCATCCACATTTTCAGCCCTCTCTAAACGTTTTACAAACTCTAATCGCAAAAAATAATGTCGGTAAACAAAATTAACTCGCGCGCATTTGGAAAGTTACAATGTAATTTTAACTAATGTCTGCATAGAACATACGAAATATTTTTGAGATACTTTTTGAGATTTGTAACTTTATACTGTAGAACGTATTCGCGCGTTTGTGTGTACGTGCATGTGTAAAATTTAATTATTTAAAAGCACTCGCGGTAACGCGGACATGATTCTGTACCGTCCAATTAGTCAAATAAATAGAATTACGTCAACTAGCGCCGTCACTGGAAGCGGTACTTGACAATAATTAAGAGTAGCGCTAAATCTTGTTAACCCGATACGGGGATGCTTTAGCGTCTTAAGAATATCGTATAAATAAATTATTTGCCGTAAAAATATCGGGGTGTATATCGGGATCTCTCGCCTCTCTCTCGGCATTATCGTCGCTCGAACGTATTCATCGCGCACAGCGCTCCCCGCCGTCGCTTACATCCGGCGACGATTGCACGGGCGCACGCGAACGGAAGAGAAATCGAAGGAGAAAGGATGAGCGATCGTCCGAGGGGCCACGACACGGTACACCCTCGAGGCGAACTTGCCCGAGTCATTTTTCACCGCGAGTCCGAGTCGCGAGAGCGGCCGTGCCTCTCGGGAAGATATTTCGCGAAATTAAAGAACTACCCGCGGATACCTACCTCCCGTACCTACTTGCCGCAACTAAAAGAGATGGGCCGAGGGAGGAGCGGGGTGCGACGGGGCGGTTGACAAG
>VBVQ01001424.1:14667-35148 GCA_011636635.1 Tetramorium simillimum
TGTTGTTTGTCGTGTCTGTGTGTGATTGCGCATCGAAACGCTCTTATAGACGCTGCGACGGCAGACTGCATAATCTTGTGTGTGTATGTGTGTGTGTATGTGTGTGGAAGGTCTTAATCAATAACCATTAACCCTTTAGAGAGATTTAGGTTTACTGTAATATACATACATTACTACATATTCTACCTGCATATATTATATGTATAATTATCTTTGGGGCAAATTATGTCGCAGTGGCACACGCTACTGAATTCGCGGATCGTTGATCGTTGTCGATCTCGACAATATAATCCTTCACTAACTTGAACGATTTGTCAAGATCATTTCAGTTTCGCTCGCCATCGCCGCATACCACTCGCACGTATTCCAATTGCGATTCCCCTATTGTTCCCCCCTTTGCTACTCACAGTTCCGCATGAAGATCCATGCATCCCCATACACCTCTCCAAAAGCTGATCGACAGAGGACCGAGGATACTCGTCGAGATCAGCGTATCGAGGAAAGAGAAGGCTCGTGCTTTCTTGCTTCTCGGTCGTTTTTTCGAGTCGGAGTCTTCCGATTCTGCCGAACTTTTCGTCGGGTTAAACACTCTCGCCAAGATGTGGCCGAAACATCGATGCGACTCTCTTCGATCCTGTGTGCAGACGTCCCATTTAATCCCGGGAGCGGGCGATTAAGGGGTTACACCACTTTGAAATTATCAAAAAATCGAAATTTTTTTGCTTTAAATGATAGTGTATAATCTTAAAAATAAAGTAGTATTAGTTAGAACACTGAATTCCAAGTTTAAAAAAGCTGTAGAGGGGATTTAGTGAAGCGCTTCGGGTCAAAGAATCGTTTTATTATTAAAGGTCTAAGAAAGTTTTCATCTATTAGTAGTCTTTCTCTTTTTTGTACTTCTATTAGCTTGGGGATATACATTAAGCTTATTTATACATATATCTTCCGATCGAATTTTACTTACGCGTAAAGACGTTGCGATCTCTAGCGGCGTTAGTGGAACTTACTTCCTTCAGAATTTCAATTCAGTTCAAAGTGAAGTTGGAACGTTAACAACTTCACGTTAAAAAAAAGAACGAAATCTTCACTTTTTATTTTTAGAGTGAATGAAATCACTTTATTGGAGTGAATATTGTCTCCACATGGAGTGAACTGGCCAGTTAGAGAGAGTACTTGTGACGTTTGTTTCAAAAGAACTGAATAGCGTCAGTACATCTGTTTATAAGCGTGTAAATTGCAGACGCCGAATATTTAATGTGTATTATATTTTATATTTTGCCATTTTAGTCATAAAATTTTACTACTTAAAACTTTAAACGCGTTTATCTTGAAACGACATTTTTCAAATCGGCATACATTATAACTCCTACTATTTTTATTCAATTAACTTGAAATTTGGACAGTATTTTGTTAAAACAATTATCTAAAAAAGTAGGGGTTTTGCGACATTTTAAAATTTAAATTTGCTACGAGACTTTTTGTACTTGGTAAATTTTTAGGTAAAAAGTGACATTTTTTGTTCAAATGTTTATCATTTTGCCAAAAAACCATATTATGCAAAATCCCTATGTACTTCTTTAGTAAATGTCATGCAGAAACTAATTTTTGGTTTTCTGTTCTGTGCAACTGTTATGTCGCAATCATGTACACCGATTTAACATTAAAAAAAACATTTAAAAAAAAAGACACTTATGGAGATTGGCCAGAGTGACGCCGTTTTATTTAAAAAAATACTAAAAAAATTTTTTTCTTGTACTTTAATAGTAGTATAATAAATGCCTATTTATACTTTTTAATATACTTTATAACTTTCTTAAAATAAATTCTCAAAGAAGCTATTCTTTTTTTGCCTTCAAAGTGGTGTAATCCCTTCAATTAAACTTTTCGTGCCTGAGTTCTTTCTAAGAATAGTTTACTTCAAACTTGCATATTATTAGAGGTTTTGGAGGTTGCTGATGACAAAAATTTAGTTTAAATTTCAAAATTCAAAATCGCGGATTCAAGATGGTGGACCAAAATGTAAAATTTACTCACATTTAAAATCATTTATTAAAGATTTCTGGAGTTGCTGATAACGAATCTGCAATCCAAATGTTAAAATTCAAAATACCGGATTTAATATGGTGAACAAAATTATAAAATTTGTTTGTCTCGCCTTGAACTCATCATTTTGAAATGAGATTTCAGTTTTTATTGATCCTTATGTGAATTTTCAAAATAAACCTAGAAAGAGCTTGATATCTTAATTTTTATTAAAGTTACACATATTGTTGCGCCTGCGTTGTCTCAGCCTTCGTCTCAAGCCGAATCTTTGCGCCCCGTATATTAACAGCTGACCGCGGAAATCGATATTATCGATCCGCTATGGTCAGCTGTCAAGAAAAGAGAGAGAAAGAGAGAATCACCGCTTGACGACAGGACAAACAAGACGACTTTGACAGATCTAGAGAAGGCTTCGTCTCGTGAAGACGTTTCACCGTGTCTTCCGAATCTTCTCCTGTACGGGCGTTCTCGCTGTATACTGTGCCTGCCATTTAATAAAGTCTCTGTGTTCTAAAGAGTTCTGTGTCGTGTCATTCTTTCCCGAGTGCGCGGCTTCGCGAGTGACGCAACAATATTTTTAGCTTCAATCTCATTACTAACATTTGAGGAGACATATAGACAAAAGGACAAAAATGACAAAGGTGTTAATTTTTTCCTAAAAAGCCCTATTCTTCACCTTTAAAATGAGCCTAGAAACATGTCGTTATCTTTACTTTTGTAGAAGATATGAATTTTTAAAGTGCTGGGACACATATGTCCCACCAGGCAGCAAAGGGTTAATATTGAAAGAGATGGCAATATTCGACCAGGAGAAAATGAGGAAAATCGCACTGCGTTTCCTGCTAAATGTACATATATGTATAGCAATATAAGAAGAATGAAATTCGAAGCAGAAATAATCTTTTGAGGCGTTTAGATTTAGATTAGATTTATTAAATTAAATAGATTAGACAGAATCGAAATTGGGGGGAGGGGGAGTCCGAAAAATCACGGACGTATGAAAGAGAAGCTGAGGAGAACATGACAAGTCGAGTCACAGAAAGGAAAGAGATTTTACCTCGGAATGATTTCGCGTTTCCTTCGCGATTCTCGAATTGTCGGTTGTCTTCGCGGCCTCATACTTGTCGTCATTCTCTTCCGTTTCCGCTTTTCCACTTGTAGGCAGCAGAGTTTCAGGTGGAACAGTGAGACGGTCGTTTTCGTCGTCGTTATTAGTCGATGTTGATGCACTTTGGCACTCGGTGACGTTTGGACGATTCTCCGACGTCGCCGTTTGTTTGAACTCCCGGCTGTTTGAACGTGAATGAGAATCCTCGTCGACCGATTTTTCGATAAACTCTTGCTTATCAGGCAACGGATCACGTTTAGATTCTGCATCATAGGACATATTTCGCCCTTCTTCGCTCTCTACGCGTCGCGCGCGTGCACGACACGTTACATTTGCGTATCCTGATCGCAATTCTTAATTCTAATTCAAACTGATCCAAACTGACTGATGCGAAATCGATGCGAAACAAAATGGAAATGAAGCGCGACGGAAGATGCAGAAAAACGTACAAGACAGCGCTCGCGCGACAAAACTGTACTTGTATTTGGATTATAAAGCGAATACGAAGAAAGAGCGAGAGAGAAAGAGAGCGCGCGAGAAAGAGAGAGAGGAGGCGACTGGTGGCTCCCATGTCGTGTTATCCACTTAGAATTTCAACATGTATATGCACCCGCGCACGTATCCTCTAATATATCTTACAAATAAAATACGTAAAACATCTCTCTGAGACTCCATCTCTCGCCTCCATTTTCCCGTCCATGGCATGCATGGACTACCTTGGCGTCAATCGCATTCGTCCAACTGTTTCCGAATATAAGACTGCTATGTTGTACGTTAATATAAAAACTGGATAGTGGTGGACCGCTGGTGGTGGATCCAACGGATTTGAACGACGTCGTTCGCTTAAGTTGAAAGATCTTGCAGATTTAAGATTTAAACTCACGCGACTTCTTGTCGCGCCAGCAAACAAGACTCGCCGCCGTTCTCGATTCAACGAGAACGAACATATCAACCGTATTTTGCTTTCTTCTCTAAAAGAGAATATTAGCGCCAGAACATCTTTAAAAGACGCTAATATTGTTATATTGAAAATACTATAGAAGTTTTATAGATTGTTTCCATTTGTTATCTGCCCAGGCAGAAACGTGAGATCGGATAGACGTCTATTAGACGTCGGAGCCGTCTACTACATCTACTAGACGTCTATCAGATCTGCGTTTCTCCCTGGGTGAACACGTAGTTAAAACCTGAAGCTAATTTTCTAACTGGTTCACGAGTTATTGTACTTCTAATTTTACATGTGTTCTTATGGAAAACCAGCATTATTCTCTTTATATGAATAAAATAATAAAGAAGCAATATTGCCAATATTTTAAAACTTTTTTTAGAAGCGTTGCTCAATGTTTGAACTTATAAGTAAATTAAACATTGAGCAACGCTTCTAAAAAAAGTTTAAATCGATTCATTATCTCATTACCGAATTATTGATAAAAATACAACGCATAAAAATTTTAAAAATGCGAACCACTATCTCTGAATACATATAGTTATAATAGCTGTCATAACAGCAGTTATAATAGCTGTCAAAGTAATACAGAATCGACGTATGGAAAAAAAAGTGGAAGAAATGCATTTGTATTCCGTGAAAAATTCTCAAGTTACGTTTTTGATACTGTAAGATGATAGTATAATGGAATAAGTTTCGTTTTACAAATTTATTCTGTATCTCTTTGACTGTCATAACAGCTTACTACATGTATCCAGAGATAGTGGTCCAAATTCTCAAAATTTTTACGCGTTTCCAAAAATCAGTAAAAAAAAAGTGTTGCAACCTTTTAGTCACCGACTTATGGCCAATTTCACCATCGGCGGTTAAGCTAACCGTCGGTTAAAGTTAGCAGGGCGGCCAATAGATATACCCATTAAAATTTTAGGTTATAAGTATGACAAAATTTAAAAATCTATTAGCCGCCCTGCTAACTTTAACCGACGGTTAGGTTAACCGACGATGGTGAAATTGGCCCTTAGACTCAATTTCACAACTTGTTTTAACCGAAGTTTAGCTAACAATATCCAATAGAAAAATGTATTTTATATAAAACAAACTCTTCTATTGGATATTATTAGTTAAACTTCGGTTAAAATAAGTTGTGGAATCGAGCCTTACATGTCAACTGCCGAAATATCATATATTGGCAAATATCATATATATTTGTAGTGCCAAATATCATATTAAATGGCATTGTTTAAAACATTTACATAATATAAGCATGTTTAGTGCATATTTTAATCCTTGAAAGCATAGAATTTTATTCATTTCTATTGGCTAAGATTGAATAGCCAGAACATCCTTAATTTCATTTCAAATACAAACCTTCGTCTCGGAGCGCAATAGCCTTTTCCCTTTCTCTCTCTCTCTCTTAGCGCGTGACGGCGCTCGACAAGTAGGTAACTTGCTCACGTTTTGCTCCAACTTTACGCCACTACGGGGATTCATCCCTACTTACATCAACAGTATCCAATGTCCAATATAACGTCCAACGTCCATGTAACGAGTGATAAGTGGCCAGTGGTAAGTGGCAAGTGATGGCACTCGAATAGTGCAGCGATAACGCGTACGCGAATAATAATTTGGTACAACATCGTCGCACGTGTATGCATGTACGTGTATATGCACATCTTATTATCATCCAGGTGTCCTAACACCTGCTTTAAACAAGCGTTTGTGCACACCAGGCTGATAATTTCTAAAAAATATATTCAAAATAACGTAATTAAACGTGGCGATAAAAGAGGAGGAGGAGGCGATTAATCGGTAAAGTAAAACATACAAGATAAGATCAAGTATTCAAGAGAATTAATCTGTCGTCCCACCACACCACCCACCCCTTCCCTCTCTCCTATTAATACATCCGCCGCCCATAAATGACGAAAATGTCAACAAACACAAGATCGTCAAGCAAATTGTTACACGGTTGGTACTTGTAGAAAATTCTACCGATAGCGTTTTAGACGATACATTTCAGACTTCACAGAAATAAAACTTGACAATAAAATTAAATGTACAATGAGAAATTGATTACCTGTTATTTGCAGGCTCATTACGTTGCTTGCAGGCTTATCTCTCAAAATCCTCTATGTCAGAGGCTTGCTCTCGACTTTTCATTTTGCATTTTGTATTTTGATTACTTGGTTAATAATAATTTAATTAAATTAAGCCAGTTTGAAAACGTTTTATTGCGAACTTTACAAAGTAATCGATTACCGCTCTATAAATTTTTATTGCGTTACTTAATATCTTCCGCAGACCGAAGAAATGTAAAATTAAGATTTGATGTATATATTTCAGCCTTACAATATTTAAATCTCTAGGCCGTGTCGTTATTAATTTGTTATTAATTCGTTAATCACATAGCACCCATCCAATTATATCGTGAAATATACCTTAGAAAGTATTTCGTAAAGTTGTTTGCGTGTCTCAAACTTGGCGAGCGTATAGTTTCATCTGTACGTTTTTTTTTTTTTTTTTTAAATTACTTTCTCCTCAATCTGCACCTTTTGAATCCAACTTGCCCAAATTTTTTATTTTTGCAGTATCAACAATTTTAATACACATAACAATCTGTTCCTTTTCACTTTCTTAATACGCTACTCAAGTTTAATTCAAGTTTCTTATGAAACCCTCCGCTGCACATTTACACGCAAAATCAAGAGAGAAATAAGAAACGTAGTATCATTTGTTATTTACATCTCATGTATGTATGTATGTACTCGTACTTTTTCGTATGCAACTATATTGATATACTTGCCAAAAGAAGAAGAAATGGTGAACATTGCAAACTTGTTAAATAAAGTTCATCTAAGAGAATCGGTCGAGTTATGGTATGCATATGTTCCAAGTTGTTACCGATATTAAGTTACTTGTCCGTTTTACGTTTTAGAATTTTAACATTTAGATATTTGTGTTTTGGAAAAAAGATGCGTGCTTTTTTTATATAATCAACATGTCCTTTTCAACAATATCCTTTTATCACGATAATGTCGTTTTGACGGAAATGCTAGTTGACTCTTCTAATCTTTCTTACATTTGAAAAGCACATTTGAAAACTTATTATCATCTACTCGTTACATTCTTTGGTACTACAAAAAGTTGCAATTACTTTGTATTGTATATATTAAGATTTAGCATAATAATAAATAACAATATATAACGTACAATATGCACAATACAGAAGATAGATATTCAGGTAGTTATTTCAAGGCATACGCGTATGTGTGCGTATGTCGCGCGTATCTCGTACTGTAATATAAATTATAAAAAGAGCTTTAAACATACCTTCCATATTGTGCGCCGCATCTTCTTATTATACTTATATTTGCGCGCTTTAACAATACCAACAGCGTATGAACCTTGAAATTAGTGCCTAATGCAAAGCAGGCCACCGATAATTTCCTTAGTCACGTTTACATACAGCCGTCGTGTCCGCACGTAAGGCGAGACGATTTCGCATACAATAACTGAACTGTGGAATCTTAACTTTTAATATTTTATATATATATATATATATATTAAATGTTACGTTATGCGTAATTAAAACTGATCACGTAACAAATATCTAAATCGAACTTTAATAATTGTACAAATTGTCCGTTATATTTTATCTGTAATACTGCACCTAGAACTTTCCATTATATTCTTTTTATTATTCCAAATTCCGCTATTACTCTACTTACCTACAAATCTTCATGTCTCTCTATTATATCACTATGAATTAATCGCTATCCATTGTAGCAGATTCTTTAACCAAATTTTCCTTCAAATCGGATTCATCTACATAACTACATTTTATGTTCTTCTCTTCTGCTGATTTTACGCACTGAAACGAATCGGTAGCACACAATTATAAAAACTAAGTTTGCGTATACATCATAGAATTGACTTTTAAACATTTATAATATACATTTGCCAACTAAATACGAGAAAAAACAAAGTCTATTTTTCTGTATATTTTTTCAGACAGAGATATACAGATACGTGTATTTATTATCTCTATTGCGTATTTTCAAGTAAAACATGATAAAAATATATTGAATAATAGCGAAAGAAATAAAGTTAAAATTTTATTTAAAGAAGTAAAAAAACGAATGTACACAATATATACACAGTATATGGTGAAAATATAGCAAAACACATAACATAATCCAGATATTATATACGTACATACACGCACGTACGTCCACATACAAAAAACATAAAAATTATACAAAAATAAGCTCGTCCTTACTTCTTCGATACGTATTCTAGGTGCCATTATTTGTTCGGGATAATGCCAAGGCTTATAATTTGGATTGTTGAGTAACTTCCAGCTTGGGTAACCCACAGAAGCTTTGTGCAATCTTTTTACCATCTACAAAGTATATTTAGTTTTATAAGCAAATGTTACATTTATTTGTTTGACACTTGATACTACTATGTAACATTCTTCACAAGGTATCTTACTTTAGGGGCAAATATTTGTGTAACTTTATTAACAAGCCACACAGGTAATTTGCCATGTGGATCCGTGTGCGATACGTAACCCAATTCGGAACCGTCTCCATTGCGCGAAGGCCTTACAATGTAACCTTAAATGTAATAATACTTTTACGAAAGAGGTTTTATGTAATAAACATATATCATGTATTATACATATATGTATGTATGTAACATGTTGTATGGATATACGCGCGTTTTGCCACTCGCTCCTTAGTGAAATATTTTTACCTGTGAGGTAAGACGTTGCTCGTACAAAGTGTTTCCTAGGTGGATAATCTTTGTGATAAACGGAATGATTCAATATCAACTGCTCTAAACCAGTATCCAACCAAGATCGTTGCAGGACAAAGTCTCTATTTTTCAACGGAGATGGACATGCCACTGAAATTTGTATTTGTAGGCAAGGTGAGAAAGCAAGAAATCTCAGATAAAAGTTCAGGTCAAAGATTGACAAATAATGTATGTAATACTCACTGGAATAATAGCCAATATCGTTGTTTGGATTAAAAAATCCTATGTCTTTCGATTCGATCATATGAGTGTCCCAAACTTTTCTATATTCAGGATCATGTAAAACGTCGTACAGCGTTTCTGGTGAGACATCGGGGAATCGCGTTCTAATCTGTAACGTTAACCGCCATTCAGTCTTGTTCAAAGAGAGTAAAATTCATTTACTCCAATAAAGACAGCTTACCTTGACCATTCTAAAACTAATTCCTGGGACGGATTTTGTCCAAACAGATAGATCAGGCTTGTTGTAATCTAATTTCCAGTTGTTATTATCGTCGTACAGTTGCTTCAATTTCTCAAAGTCTTTATCCTCTGCAATTTTGACAACGCCAATATCCATTGTAATAGAATAGGCTACACGGAGAAACGGAATATATAAATATTTACACGTGTATGCACATATATGTTGCACAAGCTACCATGTCTCTCACCCGATATTTGTTACAAGCTTATCAATAGGAGGACAGTACTATCATTTTTGTTCATTCATTCAATTTCTGTAAACCTATGCGCAATCTCAAACATTATTTAAAGATTAGACAAATACTCGAGCGTGTACAACAACTTTTTCCATGTTCCATCTGCAAGAAAAGGTTACTTGTATCATTATTACATATTTTCAGAAGTTTAAAGTTATCAGAGGTGAAAAAACAAAGGAAAAGAGAGAGAGAGAGAGAGAGAGAAAGAAGAATGCACATACACGCGTGCTTCTCTACTCCAGTGGAGTAAAAGTAACCCGTTGGCCTGGGTCCCGAGATGGTGACTGGAATCAAGTCATATCACACGTCCGGCTTGAAAAGCTCGTTATCGCGGGTGATAAAGAGGTGATATCGAGATAATTGAGTCGAGCTGAGTGCGGCCTCGAGCATTGCCCGCCAACGCGAGCTACGGTGATGACGCGTTACTTCCAGACGACACATGCGAGCGAAAGGTGTCGCGGGCGACATGAAGAAACAGATGATGCGAGAGTCCCTGGCGCTCCTGCCGATGTCTCGACGCTCTCGACTACGCTACGGTGGTAGCATCTTTTCACGGACGCCCTGTGCCTCGGGATTACGCTGCTGAAACGCCGTGTATGTGTGTACAGGCGCGATCGTCGCTCTATCGTTGTCTGCTACAATCATCGGTGGTGAACACGGGTGAAAACGGCCGTGACGACAGCTGCATACTCGCTGCCAGCGTTTCTCTCAGTTTTTATCATGCGTCGGATCACGGCTTGAGGACCTGAGATTCGCTGTCAGATGCCATCCATCCGATCGTCGTTGTACGATCGCCGATCACTCTCGGCCTCTTTCAAGAGTTTCAAACCGTTTCGTTTCGGCTTGGCACGTTCGGCGCATCGATACTATCGATAGTATCGGCTCACTCGCCCGCTGGATCGCCCTCCTCTAGGAACCTCCGGAGCCTCCTCTCTCGTTCTCGCCCCCCATTTCAAACGTCTACCTGTTCCACCTGCAGTCAGGGCCTGATTCGACTGTAGAAAAAAAACAGCTGGTGCTCGGAGCCTGGAGCAAGCAGCCGGTGCAGACGAGTGCGGTCGAGTGTAGTCCGGTGCAGCCGGCAACAGATCGCGATGCGATTCTCGATCAGTCTCGCGATTAATCTCGATTAGTCTCTCTCCCTCGATATTCTCGCGGTAATTGTGGAAGCTTTTCATCTAGCGACACAAGTTGACTAAATTTAAAAAAAAAGGAGATGCGAGCGGCCAATTTCCTGTTCAGGCAAGAGTTTTTGATGAAAAGGGAGCCGATTTGCAAAATTAGAAGAAAATCAGAGATGAGGGCGTTATACAGAAGTTTTACCAACGAGGGACGTGTCACGACTGTCCGGAACAGAATTTGATTCTCCCTGAAATGTGTTATTAAACATAAGAAACTAAGAGACCCATATTTTTTAATATGTGCGCAATCTCATGTTTAAGGGGAGAAACATTCCTTTGAAAAAAAAAGACGGTCTTTCTCTTTCGGGACAAATATCATCGAAAGTATAACAGATAGAAACAAATGTTTTAAATAAAAGTTAAATGGTTTGAAGAGTACTTTATAATAGTTATTTTAGGAAATAAAAAAATTAAGTAGTAGGGGAAATATTTAAAAGAATTTTGTTTTATTTTCTGAAATAATTATTATAAAGTACTCTTCAAACCATTCAACTTTTATTTAAAACATTTTTTTCTATCCTGGTTATATTTTCGACGATATTCCGAAAGTCCTGAAAGAGAAATTGTTTTTTTTTCAAAGGGGGTGTTTTACCCCTTAAACATGAGATTGCGCATACACATATAAAAAAATATGGGTCTCTTAGTTTTTTGTGTTTAACAACATATTTCAGGGAAAATCAAATCGGTTCCGAATAGTTGTGACATGTCCTTTGCAAGTTAACATAAGCATCTGTCTTTAGCTGCGGTCAACTTGAAGCTACAAATGCTTTGAAGCATTTTTCTTCTCTTTTCTTTCAATAAAGATAGAAGGAGAAGAAAAATGCTTCGAAGCATTTGTAGCGTCAAGTCGACCGCAGCCTTTTTACTTATTGAATATTAAAAAAAGATAGAATAATGCTTGTGTCGTAGATGGAAATCCTTTATTGACATTAGAAATTTAAAACACGGAACGACGGGACGGCACATTTAAAAATGTCGGACCACACGTGGGCGTAGCTAGCAGCTTTTGGTTGCACGAACAATTGCTTGAATTGCTCCAGGATGAATATTACGTGCGGTCGTGTCACATCCCGCGTAAGTTTGAGGACAATACTTTCTTTCCATTTACACCAAAATTCAGATAATTCTCACTTGTGACATCGTGATTTATTCAAAGTGGCAAAGCTATCATTAACAATACAGGTTTATAACCTCTCTTTTAAAATAAGTCAACAAGACTCGCTAATGTCCATTTCTACCAATGTAGATTAATTTTAATCTCGGTTTTACTTACTTTTCATCTTTTTCTAATTTGTAGGATTAAAAAAGATAGAAAGTAAGTTAAATCGAGATTAAAGTTCATCTGCATTGGTAGAAATAGACATACAGCATACAGTCTCGAGCTTGTGCAGATTGTAGGTAAAAACTCAGTTGAATCTCATTTATCAGAATAAAAAGGAATATTCAACAGATGCATTTAACGGAGTCATAACGTCACAAATGAGAATTATCCAAGTATCGGTACAAATTGAAAGCAACTATTGAGTATGAGCGAACGACGAAAGAGAAAGAGAGAGCTCTCTGTTGGACATGTAATGATACACAAACAATGATGCTTTAGATCAGACCGCTTGTGCTTACGAGAAATGTGTCGGCAAGTTGCTGCAGGCAGAAAGATGATTTTCAAGATTTGATTCATCCAGCTGGTCGGGAACCTGGTATTCCACGTTACGTTGAACGCGAGGGAGAAGACACAAGTCTCAAAAGAGCACGGTTCGTTCGTTCGTTCGTTCAAATCTTATTCTTAAATAAGTTTTCTTGAAATGGACGAATAAAAATGGCCAGCCGATAGTTCCAAAGTAGCTCGACACTTGTTTCGAGGTCTCGCGTGTGCCAGCTTTCATACACAGTTTTGTCCTTTACAATCGCGCGATATAATTGAATTTGAATGTTCAATCTGTCGTAACTCATGGTTTACGTGGACGCGTCTACGATCGATCTGCGAATAAAATCTTTCGTTACTTATTTTTATGATAATTGCATTTATTCCATTGTCGGCATTATAGATTGACGTATCAATCTCGTAAACGTGGGATGTTGGAGAATGGTCTGCTTCTTAGCACCTTCGCAAACAAGTATTTAAACACTTTCGATGACAATCAGTTAAAATTGTACGATCGACTGATAAATTTACCATCCAACGATTGGGACATATTCCATTGGGCGACTGGCGTTAAACCGACTCCACCTGAATTCGACAATCAAGTGATGGATTTATTGAAAAAGCATGTTCAGAATGAAGATCGACAAGCTAGGATACGGCAACCAGATCTATAAACGATATCTCGTGTAGCATACATATTAGTATTGAGAGAGCTACCTCCCAACTTGCGTAGCAATGTAAGACACTGTAATCTAGACTCTGATACAAACTTGTACTCAAATTGCAAATTATAATGTACAGTACTGGTAATAAAGAGCAGAGGGCTGTGAAAGAATTTTTACTTTAGACAAATATAATGTTATTTCGTTCATACACATTTATCTGGAATTGATTAAAC
Organism: Tetramorium simillimum; assembly: GCA_011636635.1. Lineage (NCBI taxonomy): Eukaryota > Metazoa > Arthropoda > Insecta > Hymenoptera > Formicidae > Tetramorium > Tetramorium simillimum. Next base: position 28,005 of record VBVQ01001424.1, read on the forward strand.
GACGCAAAAGATACGTTTTTTTATTCAGTCAAATAAATAAACTGACGAAATTACAAAATTTGTCTCGAAAAATATTTTATTATAAAAACTTATTTATCTTACGTACATGACTGCTTGGAATCCAAATATGATATAATTTTTCAATGTTTATATGAGTGTTTCACACATTCAATAATTAAATAACACCATATGGAGAATTTCGGGTAGCGCATGTCCCAAGATTTGTACAAAAATCACAGAGTATCTATGTCCTATCGCAAACGCTGTATAAATAATTTACAATAAAAAAAATTACTTAGACAATGTTCATATATCTGTTTGGCTGTGCGAGATATTGTCTCGTTTGACTGAAACTCGCGAGTCCTACTTCCTTCTTTACATTTGAGTTATATTTTGTCGAACTTTTCGATGAACCTCTTCCCCTCCGTGTACTGTAAATTAGCGAAAAAAATAATTAAATATCCAGTCTTTTTTTCGTAGTAGCAACTATCCTGTGTAACAATAGAGGTGACACACATACACACACATCTCTTTTTACATTACCTCGAGCCACCTCGTTTATATTTTTTACTAGTTGTGTTAGATCTATTGGCAATCTTTCGTTTCCTGCCACGACTGCTTGTACTGCTACTAGCGTAAGAGTAGCTGGAATTATTATCGTCCCAAGTGTTGTCGTCACCATCACTGTTATTCTGTTCCTCATTTTCATTCACCAATACTAAAAATAATGGAATAATCCGTCAAGTATTACTTTACTATATACATATAGTTAATAATATGATATGCGCGAGTACCATACCTGTTCTTTCTGCCGCGTATTGTTGTGTAATGCTTAAAAGAGATTTGCCATATTTAACAAAGTTAGCCTTGGTGACATGCGGTATTTGTAACATAGCTTCTTCGGTTTCCGGTAAACGCTGGCTCATAGCTCTGATAGCTACCATGTTCATGATAGAAGAAGCCGAAACATCCAATGTACTAGCGATATTCCTTATTATTGTCATCAACTCGGCATAGCAACGATCTTGCAAATCTTTTACAATGCCATCGAGTTTCTTCGTAACTGTCGAAACTGTGGCCACACCACTTGTAGATTTATTCGACTGTCTCGTTGGGATTTCCACCTATTCAGTAAATTCGATAAAGAGTAAAACACACACACATACATATGCGCGACATGAATATTAATACGTCTAAATGATGTAAAATGTACGGTCAACTTGTATGCACATTCAGCTGTATACATCTTGCATTCTGGATATCTATGGATTAAGAATGAATACCTTTACGTCTTTTCTCGTCATGAGTTCACTCGCTTTTGGTCCAATTTTCACATATGCACAAGCAATCTCATTACTGATGTACATATTTTCTTGCAAGTATTCTTGCAGTACCATATGGTGCAAAAGGCGTTCTATGTCACTCTTGTTCCACGATTTACCGCGGCCGTATAAAGGATGCGTCGTAAGACCTACAGAGAATTATTTCGTTCTATTATTGTGATTCTGTTAAATTCAATATTTCTTTCACCATTATATACGTAACAAGTGTATACCTGATTCTCTAATCTTTTTAAGATCACTGCCCTTAAAAATGTCTGTTAAGAATACTAGTGTGAGTTTGCTATTCTTTCTGTTGTTAATATCTCGTACAGCTTTCATGATCTCTTTCGCGTCTTCGGTAACATCCAACATTGTAATCTCGTCCTATAATGATCATGTAACGATAAACGTATTATCTGGATTTATTATTTAGATGGCAAAACTATAAATTATAGTTTTGCCATTTGGGGCAATTGTTCAATTCTTCAATCTACACAACGTACCTTACATCTGCAATTATCACACGCGGTTATCTTATTCGAGATACACTGCTGCCTATCAAATATCTCCCCAAAATAATTAAGCTGTAGCGATCTACGACAGTCTGTAGTATTTTCACAGAATCCCACCATTTTAAACAAATTATCCATGTGGGTACCGATGACTTGTGGATTTGGATTGTCCAATTGTATCATTTTTCTGATTCTGTGCATATCTGCATAATGATAAAATAAAATGCAATCTGCTACTTCACCGTCACGACCAGCACGACCGCTTTCCTGATAGTAGCCTTCTATAGACTTTGGTAAGGCTGCGTGTATCACAAAACGCACGTTTGGCTTATCAATGCCCATTCCAAAGGCTATAGTCGCGCATACAACGTGTACCTGAAAAACGCGTGGTGTAAGTTGTGCAAATTGCGTAAGTGCGTTATAATATAATGTAAATATACCTCGTCGGAAATCCATTTCCCTTGACAGTTGCCTCGTTGATTGTCTGTGAGTCCTGCATGATAACTCAATGCTTTAATACCGTTTTTCTTCATGTGCGCGGCATAATCATCGCAATCCTTGCGCGACAAGCAATATACAATGCCGCAAGTGTTTTTAAATTTTGTCATTATCATAGCCACAACTTCATCGGAACAATTTTTTCCTTTCTTAGATATTATACTATATCTCAAATTAGGCCTATTGAAACTCGACATAAACCTAAAAGATGTTTCTAGTTATAAAATACATACTTAAAAACAATTCTATATTTACATACACACACACATACCACTTTGGATTAGTCATCCCCAATTGATGCAAAATATCCGTTCTAACACGCGGCGTAGCCGTTGCAGTTAGAGCCATTATTGGCACTTTGGGATAATTGTTTCTGAGGCATTTTAATTTTTTGTAGTCTGGTCTAAAATCGTGACCCCATTGACTAACGCAATGCGCTTCGTCGATAACAAATCTTGCCAACAATTCTCTCTCGTATAAAATTTTTAGAGTATCACAGAATTTTTGCGAGGCGGAGATTTTTTCTGGTGTTACGTATAATATTTTGAGAGCAGGTAATTTTTTGGAAAGTTCCTTATATACCGCTGTTGCTTGACTGTCTGTTACAGAGCTAGATAAATGAGCTGCAGGAATCTGCAAATTTAAAAGACTGAAGAGTAATATGATATGCAATAGTATATACGGTCTTATAAATATAAATATTTTATTCAGTACGTTATTAAATTATTTATTTATTTCTCTCTCTCTCTTTCGCATTATGTCTATCTAATATATATACAATACTCTTTCTTACATCGAGTGAGGTCAGTTTTTGAACTTGATCTAGAATAAGACTTTTCAATGGTGAGATGACAATTGTTAATCCAACACTTAAAAGAGCAGTCAACTGATAACAAAGGGACTTTCCACCTCCGGTCGGCATCAGTACAAAGCAATCGAATCCCACGAGTGTTGCGTTAATAGCTTGCAACTGATTTGGCCTAAAAGTATATAAACCGAATCTCTGCCGAAAGATCTAAAATCGAGAAATATGAGAAATTAAATTATGCAATATTATATTCTCATCATTGATCTCACAATGTAATCCGAGTGTATGGGAATTATTAATTATGTAATGGCATTATGTAATATGACTTGCCCAACGAATTGTCTGAAAATTACCAGATACTTAATATATACCTTTAACATTTCCTGCGAATGTGCATATGTTAAACCATCAAATTCTCCACTAACGCCATCATTTTTGTAATTACCAGTAAATTTCCCATATTCTACGCCATCTTTTTCAAAATTTGATTTTGCTTTTGCCTTATCATCATTGTGTTTCCTACTTTGTGCCGTGTTACTCTGTGGCCACTCTACAAATGCAATTAAATCAAAAGCATTAATTATCACGTTATATCAGCATGTATGTACAAACGAAATAAAAAGTTTTATACACAAAATTCATACCTGTAAAATCGTCATTTATATCTATATTACAATTTTCTCCCAAAGCTGGGAACTGTTCCAGTTCTTGTGTTAAGGTATCAACTTTTGTAATAAATCTTTGATGGATGCCTATAAAATATTTTCTCATTAACAGATTTATTAATATTCATTTTTACCAACGCAGATCAACTTTAATCTCAGTTTAACTTACTTTTTATCTTTTTCTAATTCTAAGAATTGGAAAAGGATACAAGATAAGTTAAACCGAGATTAAAGTTAATCTACATTGATAGAAATGAACATAAGAAGCAAAAAAGTGAATTATTTGTTATACTTATTATCATACTTTTATTTGCATTAACTGTCTTGTCTGGACTGTCCAAGATATTTTCTTGCATAAATTTATCTCTTTCATCAGTCAGTGACGTTGTAATACTGTCATTAAATGACTCCTTCACGAAAACGCAATCGGAAGAATTCATTGAAGAATTCATTGAAGAATTCACTGTCTTGGATGTTTGTTGATCCTTTTCCCACATTTCTGCTATTGTTTTTGAAACTTGACTGCCTAGTACAGTTTTGATAGGTCTTTTCAACTGAAAAGTACTCTTCTTGTTTAGAACTGTAGTGCCTGGTGACTTGACTAATGATGTAGATCTCATATTTGTGTCGTACTCCTTTACGTTTACGTATGATTCCGTTACAATTTCCGAGTCTTGACGAAAGTCGATTGTTTTGGATTCCGAGGTACATAACGATGTGTCAAAGCTGTTGTCACAATCACTTATTGAGTGAGCATCGGATGAGCATGAGATTGGTGTTGCAAGTGATTTTGATGACGCAGCTCCAGGTGTCTCCGGAGACTCGGATACATTTTCATCTTCTTTTTGTAACTTTGATAACTTTGTTTGTATTAAACGTAATTTAGCTTTTATATGTCGATGCAGACTTTGTAATTTTTTGAAGGAGACTGAATCAAATTTTGGAAATTGTTCCAGTACTGGTAATGGGATTAATTCAAGTGCAGTGCAGAATTTATCAAGAACTTCAATTTCAAGTTCCTTTAAATCTTGCCGTCTTTCAAGCAACTTGTTTTTAGTAACCTAAACAAAAATAGACGAAGAAAGAGAGCGAATAAATGGCACAAATTTAAACATCTTATATACGCGCGCAAAATGTCAACTTGTGTAATATGAAACTTACTGGTACCATCGACATTGCTGGTTTTTGTTGAATGAGCTCGACCCATGAACCTAATTGTTTATTTAAGCCTAAATCTTTGAGATTCAATCGAATATCAGGACCACCCCAATGTTTTCTCGGTGATCTCTTGTCATGGTACTTTGAACTAGAACTATCGGTATCAGATTCTGAAATTAAAGCATTCCCCTCTCGTTTGTTGGGCGTTATGTCATTATGTTTTTTAGGAGTCGGTAAACGTTTATTTTCTGTACTTTTAAGAATGTCGTCAGCATCATCGTTAAGCATTCTTTTATTTTTCTTAAACAATGCAGCACTATTAGAAGGAAAATATTCACTGTCACTCCTAGCATAACAATCAGTCTGTGAAACAATAGCTCGCTTCTTCTCATCCTCTTCTATTTCTGCTCTGTTTGAATATTGATTTAAATACAAGCGTCTTCTAATGTCCTTCTCATCTTCCTCACTGTCAGAAGACTCAGAAATAATAGAAGCTTTCATGCGATTGTCACTCTTTTGTGGTGAGTTTGAACACTTGGATTTTTTTTCTGTTTTCTCTATCCCTGTTGAGCTTTTAGCATGATATGATTCCTTTGTGTAGCAAACTGTATTTAGTCGTGTTTTAAGCGGACTTTTGCACGAGTCTGAACTATCTGAATTATCCTGTAGTTTAAAAGGTTGAAATCACACAAATTGTTTTGTAAATCGTAATTTTTGTACACATGTACAGCTACATGTGTACTAATTAAAAATAATACTGCATCATTTTCGAAAGAATTGTAATATAATCTTACAAGATTTATTATCGCGTCTATTGTTACCAAGTCCCCAACTCTTGTCCCCAGTCTTTGTTTATTAAAATGCGAACTGTCGATGAGATCATTATTTGAATTAGTCTTGTCTTCTGTTTCCACTGACTTTGGCACACTAAAAAGAGCAATTGGTTATTGATTTAATTTTATTTTAAAAAATAATGTAAGCACAAGACATTTCGCGGGAAAAATTCTCTATCTATTTATTGAGACGCGTATGTATTAATTATGCCCCAACTTATTTCGGCATTTTTACACAAAGTGGAATAAATCTTTCCACTACCTACCTGGTCTGCGAAATGTCGTTTCTATTTGTTGTCTTTGCCAAAAATCCCACTATCGTAGACTGGCTGCTACTCTTTTGACCAAGTACTGTCTTTTTTGACATCATTAGCACAAGTTTTTTATTAGACAGCTACGAGTTTGTCTCATTCGGTAATAATCAGTTTGCTGAATTGAAACAAATATTTTGCGTGTAGAATGCGTGTAACTTTGTTTACATTAATTGCAATTAATTGAGCATTATTAGTCGAGGTAGAGTAGAATGCCTTCTCATGAGAGTATAAAGATGCGATCAATCATAATTAATCACTTAAATTGTATATATACATGTATTTCAAAAATTTCCATCAACTATGCATGAACAAAACGAGTTTTGAAAAACTAACCTAGCAAATGTACTCTATTACACGCTGAGGATCGCGAGAGGATCGAAGCGTACAGTACACACAATTCGCTTTTTCTTTTTTTTTTCTTATTTTGGTAATGCTCCACCTGGAAATGGCTAGAAACCCTAGAAGAGAGAGACTGGCCAATTTGTGATTGGCTGGATACGCAATGGCTGTAACCAATCAGTAATGAATAACGCGGAAGAAAGCAGAATAAAAATTTGAGAAATAAAAACAAATATATAAATATATATATATTAACATTACAAATTTATTTATCTGTGGTTATGTTGCACTGCAATAAAGAACGCTAGTGCCAATAGTGTACACTAGTGCAAGAAGTGCAGCAATAAAAAACAAACCTTATGTCAATGATACAGTCTCGGACGGAATAGCCTACAAGTATAAATATATTTTTAAACATAATTTTGTCAAATTAAATAATTAATACGTATAATTGATATATGTATACATCGTAAATATTAATATAAAAATTTTTCAAATTAACTACAATATAAATAAATTGAATATAAATTGGCTGAGTTCAGAGTTTATCTTTCTCCTTCCGCATTGAAAAGAAAAAGATAAACTCTGAACCCAGCCAACTTCATACTTGTAGGCTATGGGTGCTTTCCAGCAACGGAACACAGTCATACACAATGCGACACAGTGATACACAGTGTTGACTTGTAGCTGAAACG
>VBVQ01001425.1:0-24854 GCA_011636635.1 Tetramorium simillimum
TCCCCCTCCCCCTCCGCCCTCCCCTGTTTCCGTCGCTGACAACGCGTTTCGCCGTCTCTTTCACCCGTCGTCCGTCGACACACGGGCGCGCGAGCGAGCCCGCCGACGTCTCTCCCGATGAAGAATAAAAAAAAAAAAAAGAAAAGAAGTATTCCGGATGAGACGACGTGATAACGGTAATAGCGGACTCGTCTCCCCGAGCGGTGGCAGTTATAGGGTTGTAATATTGATCGGGCACCGGGTCACCGTTCATGTCCAGAGTTGGATTCGCGCCATTTCGACGGTCAGACGAAAGGTCAGCACCATTTTCTACTGTTTTCGCAATAAGCTGATCAATCTTCCGCTCCCCGACCTATACCTATGCATCGTTTTTGCAATGCCCACATTTGTCGAATGTAATCGGCAGCGCGCAGCGTAAGCGTGCATCTGTGGATTAACCCCCGAGCCGTTCGAGCGGAGGGTGGAGAAAGCACCTTTGCATCTTTTAAATGATATAAATTGTAATGTACGAGAGAGTTAATGATAATAATATGGATTAACGTGATGTTTACTTGATTGGACGACGAATTGCATTATTATGTGTTCAGCCCTGCGCCATGAAAGCTAACTAGGAAACATTTTAATCCGGAACTGTGTCTATGCGCAAATGGAAATGTCGCAGCAAATGAATTTGCATAGAAAGTTGGAGTTTTGCATATAAATAGTACCGAGCCAGACACAATGTGTGTCATTACTTTAGAATTGCGTTTTCGCACCACAGCACTGTAATCGTATTGTCCGGAAAAGCCATAAATATATAAAATATTGGGTAACCATCGCATTATGAAAGCGATATTCTGCATTTCGCTCAAAACGCTATAAAATCATGATGTCATTAAACTGAGCGTCGTATTTAACGCGTTGACTGTTTCAACATAAAAATATTCTGATACTGCGTTATAAATTTTTATAACTTTAAGATGGTAATTGTGACGAGATATATCAGATCATTAATGCAATTTTTCGTATTATTGTACATAATATACATAATTTTATAATTATATACATATAATTACCATACATAAAATTTACCATGTGAAAATTTAAAAAATATAAATAATTAAATCTTTTTCTACATGAGTGAAAAATTACTTAGAAAAATAATTTAAGTGGAAAAATGCAGTATTATAAAAATCGTTATTTAAAATTTTTAGTTTTGAATCAATTTTAATTACTCTTTGAATAAAAATTTCATATCCCAGATAGCAAGCTGACGTTATTTGTCGTCATTCTGACGTCAAAAAGACCTTCTTGACGACATTTTGACGTTAAAATGACGACAAATAACGTCAGCTTGCTACCTGGGATTACATAGAGTATTATAGAGTAAAAGAAAACTGTAAAACATAAATAAATAGAGAACATCTAGAAATTAGAATTAAGCACATAAAATTTTCTTGTCTTTATCATTTTCATTTTTATCGGAAATGCTGACGTCATAAAATGTATATTTTGAAACTTGTAAAGAATATTCTCAATAAAGAATATTTTGATTGAATGTAAACTGACAGTATATACAATCAGAAACGAAAAAAAAGTCAGAAAAATGGCTTAACTGCAGTTAAGTTGTTCTTTCGGGGAACTTCTCAATTTAGCGTGATGTATACCGAACCACGCTCGAATATCGCGGAACTACAAAAGGATCCCTGGGATAAAATAGACGGGAGAATGAAACGCGACCATGATGTCACGTAGCAGTCGACGCGTTAAATTGCGGAAACACCCCTTTTACGCGAGTCTCCCTCCATTTCCACTGTACCTTTCGGCGGGCAGACACAGACGTGCGTAATTTTCGGCGGCGATTGTGGCCAACGTTAGTACGGTCACCAGGAAGCAAAGAGCCTCGAGGGTCCACTCAAATCGGCAGGCACCCAGAGACTCCGCGTAGCCCGCTAGGATTACGATCACCGAGACCGGTATTACCAGGCCAGTCACCAGCAGGTCCGCCAGCGCCACGTTCACGAGGAATGCGTTTCCTGGAAAAAGAACCCGCGTGAAACTCATTAAAGTAATTAGCTTCTAACAGTTCTTGCGATCTGGAAACGCTCGAGAGAGCCGACGTTCCGCACTTTTTGCGTTCGGATTACATTGTGGGCACGATCGTGGCAAATGTGCCTCGAATAATGTTCCCGTATCGCGCGAAAATCTCAGCAATTTCGATATCTAAATTAATACGCGAATCGTCTACTTCCCAAGTGGAAGAGTAAGATCAGAGTTTCGGAAAACTTGTCGAAATCAATACGCGAGCTTATATTCGCTTCCCTTACACAAAATCCATAATCTCTCGAAACTTTTCACATAAACGGTTCACATAAATTTAGAGTATTTAGACAACTTTTATTTCGGCTAATTTCTCGTTAGATAGATGGATTTTATCACGACAAGACAGGTGATAATTTAAATTTATTTGACAAAGATTTAATGACACAGCATAATTAAAATGTAATGAAATATATTTTTGAATATCTGCAACAAAAATGTGTTAATGAGCATTTGCAAGTTACAAATTCAGAAGCTCTATTATACAAACGATATTAATTACAATTTCAATTTCAACAATTGTCGAGAGAAGGTGGCTGTGCAGTGTTAAACTCATAGTGTCAAATTATACTCAATTTGAGTCATTTTTAACTATTCCATAGGTCGCCACTGCTCCTACTCAATGTTCATTAATTTTGACTAAAAAGTTAAGGTAAAATTTTGACTAACATGGAAGTTAAATTAGGTAAATTAACAACATTACTCAATATGTCGCTAATTTTATCTCTTTGTTTTAGTCAAATTAACCGAATATTGAGTAGGAGCAGTGGGAGCAATCCATAGGAGTTTACAGTGTGCAGTGAATAATGCCGACACGTATAAATTAGAAATTCCATACGTCCTTTGTTTCTTTCGCTATTTCTATATCCGCTGATACATAACCGGGTCGTTTTGTCGCGATTCGCTATCGTTACAATTTACCATCCGAAATGTAATCCAGTGGGTTAGACCTCGTCTTTTCCGATCGATCGCGCGCGCCTCGCCGCGGCACGCCATTCGGAGTGGGATTCCGGACAGTGATATAAATTCGCGGGATAACCGTGTTGGACACGTACCGATCTATCGCGCACGACGCCAGGATTTCGCCTGTACTGCCAAGAGCATCTAAGACGTCCCGCACTTTTCCTCTTCCGTTGGCAGAAGTGCCAGCCAGCGACCGAGTATTCTTGTGCCAAGCTATTATATTACGCAGACTATCATCTTGAATCTTTTTGCAGCTTCTGAACTAAAGCAGTGCGGGGGAGACGCTTGATTTTCGCCGCCGAAGAGAAAACTCGGGGAGACCCCCGGCCGGCCAATCTCCAACATTTAATCAACGCACGCCCACAGGGGCATAATATCGGAGGTCGTAGCTTCTGCTCGGGCAAATCGTAAAAGCCATAGTAATTGCAAAACGATGTCGACCGAAACGAACAGTCATGCCGGTTGTAAAACTTTACTCAGACGGCGGCAACGACGACGATGATGACGACGACGACGACGACGGCAACGACAACGACAACGAGGACAACGAGGACAACGACGATGAAGACGACGACGGCGACAAAAACGGGGATAAGGCCGCGCGGTGCCGCCGCAGCTGTTATTGCGAGCCAACGATTATGGCGTTTCATAAGTTCATACGTAGAGCCTAGCTAAGCGAAATACCAAATTGTAGAAAGTCACAGAAAGAAAGGGGCGTAATATCCGCATTACTTCGCATTGCCCCTCTCGCGACGCGATATATTCCCTCGATTCTCGGGGATTTCCCCGAGATCAATACCCGACGAAGACACGGAGAAAAGGAAATAATATCCGTACGTCGTCACGTCCTTAGGGGAGTATAACGCTATAATAAGATTGCGCGCTTCTGCACGAGAGAGAAAGAGAGAGAGAGAGAGAGAGAGAGAACGCGAACGTATGCCGTTACGCCCGGTCGCACTACGCTCTATGAGTAATAAAATGCGTAATAAGACTTTTTTTTTACCAAGTGTGTGCGCTGGAGCATCGGGCTTTCACGCCAGGTTTAACGATCCATCCTCGAAGCGAAGAAAAAAGAAGCTGATGTTACGATACTGCGAACGCCGAGGATGGACGAAGTTTTCATTACTCAATCGCCACGTCGCCATGCATATGCATAGCGTACGAGAAATAATTATTATAATTATACATTTCCTCGTAGCTGCACTTTACCCGTGCCCGTTGTTGTTGTCTGACTTCGCTCGCCCTTATAAGATAAATTTTCATTTACTATGGTTTCCTTATGTAAATAGATACCGCACACAATGGGATAATGCCTCGCGCCGACGTGAAACGACGCACTGGGTTATCAAGTATTCAAATTACATTGAGAAAAAAAAAACATGTACATTGTTACAAGTACCGAGCATCACGAGTCTAACCGCGCAGCTTAATTGAGCGGCGAAAGCACTTTTAAGAAGTCATCAACACCTATAAATTAGCGGACAAAGCGGCGCGTTGTAAGTTGCAGTCTGCACGTATAATTTCAACTTTTTCTCGACGTCTCATCGCCATCTCGCACTAAAGTACTTGGCACTGACATTTTTCGTTAAAGCATAATTAATACAGCTGTAGCATATTGTACATTTTACTTGGGTATACTTGCAATATAAAAGACGTTGAGCAATTATTTATTTAACGTTCCTATTGCTTCCGCTCTGACAAGGCTCTGAACGGCAAGTATAAACATACGTGTGAGCGGCGTACCCGAAGAATTAATAATTCTAAAGCCGCAGCATTAAGAATATCTGGAAATGTGCTCCGGCAGATAAAGTAAATTACATCGCGACGCTATATCCATAGACGCCACTCTCGCTGCAAAGCTGAGGCGACATTTTTAAGCGACGGGGGCGCGACCTCGGACTTGTCGCTTTTCGGGAAGCGCGCGAAAACGTAGCGGCACCAACACGCCAACGACTCCGTACGGCCGCAAACGTGTTCGCGCCTTTGGCGAGGATATTACACTGCGATAAAAATGATTACGCGACAAATTGCACCGTCCGCGCTTCGGCGAGGGAAGGCGCCGCCGCGCTTGCCTTTCGCCACCGCCTCCCGTCCCGGTTAATAGGATGAAATATCGCGGGGGCTCTCCCGCGTAGGCGGCGGGTAGGCGGAAAACCCCAGTGGGGAGAGGGTCGACGGAGGACCGGCAGAATCGAGAGATCTGCTCTCTTCAGGTATCGACGAATTAAGCCCTGCAGTAGTCGCATTCGCGCCGCCCGCATTCGCCGATCGCATTTTCCGGCGGCGGTACGTTTCGGCGTGACGAGATCTGATCGATTCAGCGGTTGATGCGTGGAATAAATTATCCCGCATCAGCGCTCGTGGCGTCACTTCGAAATTGATTCTCTCTATCTCCCTTCTCTATATCTCCATCTCTCATCCGGGGGTCCCCTGTCTAGCCGCAGTGCCGCAGCATCGTCATGGGAACGTGCACCCTTCCCCTCCCACCGAGGGGTATTCTTCTACGTACCGAATGAATCCGCGCTGATCAGAATTTGTTTTAATCGATTTACCGAGTCAGCCCGCCGCTCGCTCGCGCCTCTCTTTCTCCTCTCGCCGGGGCCTCGTTTCACGAGCGCCGAACCGAACTATTCGCCAACCGCACCGCGGAGTACTCCAAGTATTCGCATTACCGGCGGGGATTCACCGCGTTCGGCCGCCGCCTCCGTGATCGGGGTTTCCAAGGGGAGCATCCAGACGAGACGAGATGGGACAGGAGCGAGGAAAATCGAGAGAGAGAGAGAGAGAGAGAGAGAGAGGGAGGGACAGGGAGAGGGAGAGGAGAAAAGGGAAGGAGAAAGATATGGAACGGCGCTCTCTCGTTGCGGCATTAGATACAGGGCGGGCAGAGTTATACGGCAACCGGGTCCGCTCGTGCGGCTACGCGCCGCGAAATTGACTCGCTCATCCGTGTACACCCTTATAGCGACCCCACGACTGCGCAATCCATTACGGCGCCATCGGGTTACCGGGCATCGCGGATCCGCTGCGGTGTTGGCTTTTTGTTTCTCCCGAGTTCTCGCCGCGCCGGCAGAGTTCACGCAAACGAAGCCGAAGTCCGTCCGACACTTCACGTCCGTAGTAGAAATGGGGTTTACGTCAGGCACGAACGGACATCCACCGAGCATTTCCCGATCCTTTCTCCCTCTCTCCCTCCCTCTCTCCCTCTCCTCCTCTTTCTCGTACATACGTCGCACACACCGGAGACGTTCCTCCTGCCCTGCGCGGGGAAAAAGGAGGAATCGCGTGTTAGGGCCGGATTTCCGGCTACAGACAGGCCAGTTGCCGTCGCGTCACGTTCGGACGTATTTATTGGAAAGGGACCGGTCGTGAAGTTCGAAATTGCGCGCGCGATCGGCACATTAAAACTTCAATCTCGTTACAAGCTTTATTTGATGTCCTACAATGTTTCACCCTTATCAAGCTTTTATATTATCTATTGTCAATTATTTGCATAAATTGATTCGAGGAAATTATTAAATATTTTTCTCAATAAAGATATAATTATTAGATATTTTTCTCTATAAAATCATCAATTAAAAAAATTATGTAGATATTCAGCATATAATTATTAAGTGAGAAAGTATTATTATTATTATTATAAATTAAATTTCAAAATCTAATAATGAAGAATAACATTAATCATACAAAGGAATTAAATTATTATATTAAAATATTATATATACATATTACCATATTATGTTTTCATCAATATTCGCTTTCTTCAATAAAAGCGAACAAGACATCAAAAGTAGATAATAGTTTCTCATAAAAAAAAGAGCTAATAAATAGCTTATATCGCTATATTATTCTTTAAATATCAAGGAATAAAAAAATATGTGGTTAGTTGTAAAAAATAATAGCGTACAGTATCAAAAACAATTTAGTTGGTTATAGGCTCACATTTGACGTTCAAACACGTTCCATTAAAGTACACGAGCCTTTTCATCATCGTTGCGTATTAAGGATTCATGTATCCTCATTCGCGGTCGATATCAAGATTTTATAGCCTATTTGAAACGCACATATTGGACATGAAAACGATCGTGTAGCATCATTGAAGACCATCTTCTAGAGAACAATTGCATACGTCATGTCAAATTCGGACGCGTTCGAAATCACTATAAAATCGAGAAATAGTCGTGGACCATCCGAAGGTTAATCCTTGATACCGCGATAATAATGATCCAAGTTTCTCGCTGTCATCGCAGCTCGAGAGACGACCGCATCGCGGCGAACTGAGAACTTTATAGCTGGGAAAACGAGGAAAACGGAACGAGATTTTCTCGGTGAATGGCTCTCCGGACGAACGAAAGCCAGTATTATTTGCGCCACTATCGAGATTCATGCAGAATAAAATAGCGGTAAAAATGTTTCGGACCGTTTCAATAAGAATTACGAGGATGGCCAGCGTGTGACGGCACACAGTTATAAAACCGAGAAACTCGGCAAATTAAAGTGCTGAGAAGAAAAAGAAAAAGAAAAAAGAGAAGACGAGAAAAAAAGAAAGAAAAAAGTCATTTAAAGAGAGAGAGAGAGAGAGAGAGAGAGAGAGAAGAAGAACAGTAAGGTAAAATTGATTTGCTGCTCTGGGACTAAATCTTCTCTCAGAGAGGAAGCTATATATATAATACATATATAAGTACATATATACATGTGATAAAAATAAAGCACAATATAAAGCAAAAATTATAAAAATTTTAATCCTTAAACGCAGCTGTAGAGTGTACGACACCACAGCGAAAGTTCGAAAATTTTGTTGTTAAAGTAAACCAACTGCTGAGTATATCCGTACAAAGATATTTTTAAAATAACAAAAATAAAAAGTTAGATTTTTTTTAGTAAAAAATATCATTAATTTTTTTACTATATTAAATTCAAAATTACTTTTTGAAAATCATTTGATTATTCTTTTAAAGTTTCAAAATATACTGAGAAATTTTTTCGAATTTTAAAACATCACAGTTTACGAATTTCGCGAAAAATACGCTGGGATATCATACACCCCAGGCTGCAACATCGTAATTTTTAGGAAGTGCTGCGTTTAAAGGTTAATATAGAAAATATAATATAATAGAAAAAAATAATAATACGATATAATAAAGATAAAAACTATAGCCAACACAAATGCCTTAAAAGTGCTGAAAACATTGTAATCTTTATATTCATAGAAATTAAAAATTACCAAGATATTTAATATTGGTATTAAAAATTTGTCAAATTGTCGTTATTTTTTTTTTAAATTTTATTTTAAAAAAACTTCTTTAAATCCGTCAATAAATGTATCAGTAAAGATTTTTTTTAGGTCAAAAGTTGCGGGATAATTCGTAGAGACAGATCATTTTCAAGCGTCCGCATTTCTCCATGACAAATTAAACTTGTGGATTTAAATTGAATATAAAGATAAGAAGACAAAGGAGGTAGAGCGATATACTTAGCCGACAATGTAATTACATTTCCATCCCCACTGCTTTGTATACCGTTCTATCCACAATGTCATTGTTATTACGCTCTATGCGGAGTGCTCGCGTGCAAATAATAATTATCTCGGGTCGGTCTGAGCACGAGCCAGCGCGGAGACAACGACGCACGATAGTGTCCAGGGATTATTTATTATCACGCCGGCGTATCTGCGAGAATGAGAGAGGTACGGTTTGCAAATAATACGAAAAAATCGATCTCGTCATTGCCGCAGGTATAATAGCACGTTGAAGATTCCATCTTCCCAACAGATTGTGCCGACGACGTTCTTTACTGTTACGTCCTTCCCCAGCCGGATACAGACGGAGGACGCTTTTGTCCGTGGAGACGCAAAAAAAAAGAAAAAGATAAGAGATCTTACCGTAGCGATATATACGAAAGAACGTTGTCGCGAGGCACGTCGGAAATGTACGACCCCCTGGATGGCTTTTAGTCGGATATACTTCTATAGAGTAAAAACTTTTGTCGTTGCATTTGTCGATGAGAGCATTCTCTTTCAGGTACCACTGCCTTCCACCCTCCCTCTTCGCTCAACGCCCCATTCAATTCTTCCTAATGTCGCCTTTACTATTTTAATTCTCCGCCTCAAATTTATATAGCGAGAACGATTCTCTCTCTTCGCCTTTGTAAGCGAATCCTCGCTATCGTTTTTATTAGCAATCGTAAAGACAAAATTATCGACGTACCTCGCTTGTTCAGCTGATCCTCCACTACCACGGCGGATATCATGAAGACATTACCCACGCTCCCGCCGACGGCGAGAGAGGCCAATAGCAAGAGTCGGGCGACTCTGGACCAGGCCGACGACAGAGTCACCGGCGAGATGTCAAGATCACCGTCACTACTCACGGTCCCGTTGATCACCTCTTTGAGTCTTTCAGATCCGAAAGCAATAAACGCAGTAGCCGTGGTGCTTGTCGCACCGTTGTAGATCGCCGCCGTCGTATTCATTCTGAAACTGAAAAAAAAAAGGACATTACTTATAGATTGCTTTCTACAATAAAGTGATAATGAATAAATCTGACCTGGTTGACGCTAGTTAACATTGTTAGATTGAGACAGAGGCTAGGACTAAATTTCAATAACGATCGTAACTGGGGAATCTGCATTTACTTTCAAATGCAAATTACAATTGCAGTATTTGTCACTGGATCTATATTCTTAACTAGATTGTTTTCCTCGGGAGTATCTCACGGATGATTAGCGGCAAAGGCAACAAAGTTTATTTTCGATGAGCAACACATCCCTTCCGTCTTTCATCAATTTAAAGGACGGTTCATGGTGGTCTGCAAGTCTGGAACACGGAGGAAACGAGGCTGAAGCTATTCGATATCACGCTATTACACGGAGAGAGGCCCTTTGAAGATTAGGGCCGACAAGACCATACCGACCACCCTAATTGTGAATTATCGATCGAACTACGGTGTGGAGATAGTCACCTGTTCCGACCGTGGCCCATGTTAGGTTTCCACAATATCCTCGTTGTCGCTAACAACATCTGCGCAATATCATGGTAATTAGCAAATATAAGTGTCGTGGCACGCAGTCAGATAACAGCTGACGCTATGTGTTGAAAAAAGAAACACTGGAATTTAAGGATGCACAATACTCGCCTAAACTGTCCTTTATCCTTGAGAACAAGTCTCACGGATACGCTGACTTGCATGAATAAAATGGAAAAAATGTATTTGCTTTTGTTTTCCAAAAAATAAATTTCGAAAAACATGAAGAAGGATATTAGATCTTATCTGCTTATGCTCCAAGTTTGAAATATTTGTTTCTATATGAAAAAAAAACCGCAGGAAATGCTATATAACTATGTGAACCGAGAAAAAGATTTGTATCTATGAAAATACAGCCGATTAAAAGATTAAAAGCTCATTAGATTTTATTTAACATGCCTCTGATATTATATTTCTTATTAAATTTTGTATGAATGTTAAAAATTACAATAAGAGTATCACTAATTACGTTTGTAATTTTGTTAAGATACAAATTTTTAAATTGATCTTTTCAATATTACGCATGTAAATGACAAGAATATAGTTGCGTGTTTTAATTTAGATTATGTTTTAACATCTTAATTTACATGATTAACATTAATTGTGCTATCAATCTACGAAGCTTATCTACTTTGCCATTCTACACGTGAATGGAAATGTCTCGGCTGTGCCCATAACGTTTCCAAAGTGGATCTTAAATTTTCATTAGCAAATGAAGCCTCGGGCGGCCATTTAAATGTTTAACACGGCCCATTCCGCCGGGCTGCGGACACGAAGAAATTGATCGCGAAAATTGCGTTTAATAATAAAGCTGCATCATCGCTCTTTCTTCCGATCGACGGGCCATCGTTCCTTACTTACAGAAATATTTTCACTTGTTGCATTAGGGCTTGAAATGGCGAGCCCCTCGAGCCAATAATCTCATCAATCCCGTTACGTGACCTTTCACGCACATCGACGTCGAATCAATTTCCCCGCGGACGTCGCCGGTATCTTTTCCTAATTGAAAAACGACTTCTGCGAGTGAGCGAGACACCATTCACGCCGTGGAAAAAGCGGTAACTGCAAATTCTCGCTTCCGTCTTCGCGCAAAAGAGGATCAGCCGGAATGATCGATATTCCTTGTATACGTGATGTCCCAAAACTCGATCTCATTTCTAAGGGTTTCTTTGACTCTTTAAAGATAAATTTCACCGTGAAATGGACTGAGAATAAGACTAAGAATTCATCACTATTTACATTTCCATTAATTCTTATTTTCGATGTTGTAAATTTTTTACGTTAAATGTGTCTTATCTACGTCCATTAAAATGAAAATCAATTAGAATTATGTAAATATAAATTTTTGCCATTTATTGTGTAAATGACGAAATTCTGTTTATTCCTCATGACTCGTAATTGAGCAGATACAGAAGTAAAAAAGTCCACAGCCGAATAAATGTCGCGACGATTTTGAGACACCCTGTACACAAAACTTGTGCGTCTTACGGATTCGGGGGGTACGACTCTTACGTCCGCTTTAAGCGGCTTTTAAATTGTAGATCTATTTCGAGAGGTGTCTCCGACTGTCTGACTACTCGACGAGACGTATAGATTACAATCTCATTGCGACACCTTGCGAAAGTGGATCTCATTCGCGATGCAAAAAAGATGCAAACGGTCCCATCGGCGGAAGAGAGCATCTCACGTTTCACGAGTCTCCTCCAATCCCGTTCGAATGTATGCGTAAAAAACGAGTTACACGTTCGCCCTCTCGAACCTAGAGCAGCGCGCCTCGGAGGCGCAGCGTTGGATGTGCTTACAACGGGATGTTGACGAAGAACCACCAGGGTCCATCGACGCGGAGCTCCTGAATGAGCTAGATTACAAGAAGATGTGATTGCGTCTCCGCGATAGGAGGGGAAAAAAAGGGGGGGGGAGGATTGGCTCAGAAATCTGGGATGTTAACGGGCATACGAATGCAATCTTTTGAATTATTCCGACTGTACGGCGGAATCTAGTCTCCCGCTTTACAATTGAAATCTCCACACAAATCTCCATACACGAGGAGCCACAAAATTCGGCTATTGCCGCGTCCGCCGGACGGGATTGTCGCTTTATCTATTTGGAGATGCACTGCGGAGAGAGGGAGAGAGAGAGAGAGAGAGAGAAAGCTCGTCTAGTCCGAGCCCGAGTGGAAACCGGCGCGACATTGTCCTCTCGTCACGTCTTGCGGTCGGAAATTTCATATTTCCATTCATACAGCCGGCGGAGGCGCGAGAGTCGTCTTACATATGATTCGACCCGTGAACGCAGACGGCAGGAAACCCGCGAGATCTACTGTTACACCAGCCAGTCTCGCGCTCTCCGCGCGGCGATATCGGATTTCGGTGGGATCGATGATACAGCCGGGATACAGTTAACCCCGCGCCAAGTCTAGTCCATGTCCGTTTCTCGCGCTCGTATCCGACGGACGGGGATAAAGCGCGCTGTTTAATTGCGACGATAGCGCTCGCGCGTTTAATTGCCACCTCGCCTACTTGCCTCGATCGACCACCGCCACCGCCACCGCCACCGCCACTACCTAACCAGCCACCACCACCACCGTCGCCGCCGCACCACCTCCGTGCCACCGCGGAAGTCGCTAAAATTTTTACGGCACCGACATACGCGCGTCGGGGTGCCTGCGACCCTCCCGCGCGAATAGGAACGTATGACGATCTTCCGGACGACCGTTCCGCTCGGCGCGCATTTCGACTTTTTTACGACTCATTAAAGCGGCCGAAATCGAAATTACGCTGCCGCGATATATAGCATGTTTTATTGACGATAAAGCCGGAGAGGAGTAATTAGGTTCGTATCAAGTTTGCAAACTGCTTCATTTTAAGACTTTCGGAACTCCGCGCCCGCGTACGCGCGAGTGCCATCGATGCTCGAGGAGTGGCGCCGTTAATTTGCATGAAAGTAATCCGCAAATGAATATTCACCCGGCATATCATTAAGACCGTGAAAGGGGACGCGGGCCAGCCAGAGTTAAGAGTTAATGTTCACGCGTCCGTAACGATCAAAACATGTTCATTCCGTATTTATATATGTAAACCGTCGAAACTCACGGAACAAAATAAACATGAGCCTTCCTGCCAATTTAACAAGCACACGATGTCGCCTTACTTGCTCCTGGAAGCTGCCGAAATCTAAATAATTAATAAACTATCATGAGAGAGAGAGAGAGAGAGAGAGAGAGAGAGAGAGAGAGAGAACGCGTCGAACGCGAGAGCGAGTTGACGATTTTTAGCGTTAAACGACCTGTGCAATTACGCGCCATTACCTTTATACGTCTTATCCACAGTTATGGATTGGATATAATAACGCTATAAGTCTTTTAATTCAAGAGGAGACGTTGTAAAGTAGATTCTTGAGCCATCGCGCTCCGATCGGCCGCGTATAAACCGTCGATGGACGATTACAGGGCGGAAAATAAAATTTCTGCGGGAAACGTACGTGCCGGCGTGATAAAGGCGACAACAAATTTCGCGGATGGCGGAGTTACGCGATTACGTGACGCGTCGGCCGGGAAGGTTACGAGAAAGTTTCTGGAGTGTAAAGTGGGCTTAAGGCAGCCCCAGGATAAGAAGTCACCGAGGCGAGGCTTTATGAGGAAGAGAGGGTTATAGAAAGAGAGACGGCGTAGTCGTGAGAATGTACACGGCTAAGCAAAAAATTCCTCTAGAAAAGTGCTCGAAACGGCCCGGAAGTTTCATGGACGATACCCGACCCCTTAACATCCGGGTCACGTACACCGGCATCTTTTAATAAATAATGCATCGTCGATATTTGGTGCGAGATGCTGTAATTTCCCGCGACTACATTTTTGACATGCTTTTGCGATAGACAGAACGAACGGAATTAATAGAAACGTGAAAATCATGACGATTTACAATACTACAATCCTTTACAATTTACAATTTACAATCTTAGCCCAAGAACACAGCATTTTACAATGTTTTTCAATGACCAATACAATTAACAATTATTTTTTAATTATTTAAGCTACCTATTAAAGCAATAGAATTTCTTCATATGCTTTATTTAAACAATTTATTAATATTTAGATTTAAAAAGAATTATATATTTTTTAATATATTATTTTTTTTTTTTTAGTCTTTTGGGTCTTTGGGTGTATAACGACTTTTTAATGTTAAAAATGAGTATTTAAAAAGTCATTCATTCATTATAAATTAAATTGCTACCTCCACTACGATAATTACGTTACCCGAATTTTGAAATTATGGAAGACCGACCGAGAAGGGAACGGTGAGACTGCGTAACACGATCTTGAGCCGAAAGAAATTTTTATTAGCTCCTTTTTGCGCGCAAAAAACCTGAATCCCGAAAGCACGCACCCACCATGCAGGTAGATCCCTCCATAATCTCGACCTCTTTATCTCCTTACCCGCCCTCTGTAGTATCGTCTTACCTAATGGATTTTAAATTGTGTGAAACATAACATCGTAGCGATTACTATTTCCATCCGCGATAGGAATGAATTTTTAGTTAGCCATTACCGCGCGTGTACGCGCGACCACCGCGAATCGTCTTGAATAGTCTACAAACCAGTATTCCGCATATTCTTTAACGCTTTATTTATCGCATAACTTTCTGACGACGGTGTCGCTCGTAAATCGAGAACTTCGGTGTCGCACTTAAAGTTCCTTGCTTTTTGCTCGCGAGATCCTCGATAATACGTCACGCGCTTACCACGGCGTAAGCGCCACGCACCGGCAATTATGCATGCAGAAGAACAATTATAAATTATAAGCCGAGATTAAAAATGAACGTATATCAATGTACATGTCGGACTTGCTGCCAGTTAATGAAAATTTAGTATCATATTATTTTTCTTACACTCTATGATCATCAAATATCTCCGTAGCCGAGTCTCAAATTAAAGCAACATCTATTTGAAGTTGAAGCTAATGTAAAGCTTGGAGATTTAGATGCAGGATAAAGTTTCGTCGCGTATTTGCATCTCCGATGTTTAATTCGTAGAAAGTTCTTTCAATTACGTGAAATTACGTAAAAATGAAAGAGATACAGTTCCGGGAATGCTCCGGGAATAACTTGGAAAAAAATCTGCTCGAAGAAACTGGAGATGTGAGAAAAATACTGTATATCTTACGTTCCATGTAATCATTATGGCATACAACAATTTAAATGTTTTGCGATGAGAAAAATCGTCTTCCACTCGAAACATATTATATCAGGGCCTTCGGGTGTTTTCTTTTTAAAACGGCATAAAAACGCATATTACGTATCATTCTGTACGCTGTACTGCACACAATATCCATGCGTTTAATGCACGTGGCATTATATTCCTGGCTTAATAATCGATTAAACTGTCATTGACGTAAGATGTTTAATACCTACCACCGCAGGAAATACCTACCACACACGCTTCCTACTTGCTTTATTTATTCCCTTAAACAATGCAGCTCGAGCGCTCGACGAAAGAATCCATTAAATGGCCTTGAAGCACAGTAGATCCCACCTGGCCCCGATCTTTTGTGACCGAGCACAATCGGTCGGCAATTTCGAAATATTAATAGAGGAACTGATGCCGCGAATACGAGTACACGAGGATCTCTTTATTGCGCGCCCTCCAAAAAAAAGACACTCACGCGAGGAAGAAAAACAAGATTGGTACTGCAGCATTGTAGTATATCGTATCGCAATATTGCTAAGAGAATTAAAATGGAGAATCTCAATAGGAGCTTCTTTATTCCAAAGAAACGCTCTAAAGCAAACGCGCGTTCATAATATCGCCGATATATATTGCGAGCATAATATCGCGAGCGGCGGCCTGTGTCGCAGTCGAACAATACCGAATCGAGATATGCGATCCCCGTACGATCCTGTCCTCCGGAACGACGGATTTTTCATTACGGACGTCCCCCACCGGTTTTTTAATTAATACGATTCGAGGCAGGAATGCGACGGGGCGCGGCGCGACTTTGTCCGCGCGAGCGCGGGCGCGGGCGCGCGCGATCTGCATAGAATTCCGCCCTTTAAAATCTGCATCGTTAATTTCCGTCAGAACATCTGACGCGTACAAAAATGTGCCACGTGCATATGACAAGCGTCTAACTCGATCCTTTATCCGGGCGCGGCGCGGCGCGAGCGCGCGGACGATCGGCGCGGCGGAGCGACGCGAGCGACGGCGACGCCGAGAATTCCGTTCGCTATTTGTTAACATCTTTTCGAGATTAAATTTTAATCCCCACACGGCGAATTGGCTTAAGTGAAATCTCCTTAGTGTGTAGCGCCGCTACGGAACTGGATTTAAATCGTTTCACGCTACGCTGCCAGATTAGGTTGCTCCCGAGAGCGCAGCTGGAATTGATATTTTCAGTGCCCGTGACCGTCGCCCGAGGGAAACTATTAAGCGCACGCTCGTTTCCTTCAAGTGCGTATGCATTCGAAACGTAGGTAAGTGGCTCGTCTATATATTCCGTGTTCCTTACCTTTCTCCCTGCCGTCTCTATTGTTTCGAGACGCTGTCCCCGAGTCGGGAAATATAATTAACACTTTCTGGAAAAGTTACGTCAGAAAATTTGGCAGGAAATAAGAAATCTTTCTCTTTGCGTCTCTATTTCTTTGAATACAGGATGCCTAACTTTTAGCCGTTAAATCAACTGTTAATGACAGATTCGTTAAGAAACTTGGCGTCAACTTTCCCGTCTTTGCAATTAGGCCTTCCATCAAATTTCCGCGTTAATTAAACATCGAATTCAAATTTCCAATCAAGTCCAAGACTCCGACTCAAGGAATCTATCGTTAATTCTAAACTCAGCTGAATTAAACACAAGTGTCTCCTCCTTCAAAATTATTTTGTAATAAAAAATATAGGGAAGTTAAATAAAATAAAATAAAAAAACAGGGAAGTAGAATAAAATAAAACAGACATCATTCTGATAATTTGAAACATAATTGGCGATTACAAATGTAATTTACAATTAATACGGTATATTGCAAAGTACGCTGAATTAATAGACATCCCACAAATTGGAGATTCCACTAAATTGTTAAAAACTAATCCCTTTAGCAAAATCGCATAGAACGCAGCAATCAGACGGCAGTCAACGCCCGTAATGTTCACTACAATATTCACGAATACAAAGTGCACTTAGCAGAACTAACGTAACCTGTGACGCATTTACGAGCGGAGCGTGAGGTTCAAAGAGTCGAGTTGCAGAAATGCATTTAACCAGAAACGCAAGGGAGGCGATGCACAAATCGTAACGTTTTACACGACAATTTTAGGATTAGGTAGCACCTTGGGGTTTTAGAGTCCATCCGAATGGCGGCGGTTTCGCCTCCTCGCAATGGTCTACGCCCGACCTCGTCGCGTCCGACGATAAAAGAGGAGAAGGCCGCCGTTTATTACGTCTCCCCCGTCAGTCATTATCCTCGCAACTCCTCCACGATATTGCGCCGGAACAGAACGACGCGACGGTGCCCGGACGGTGTAATCCGTGAATGCGGAGTAATCAGCGACCGTTTGCGCGCGGCATAATTGCCGGCCGCATCTATTATGTGTCTCTCTTTCTCTCTCTCTCTCTCTCTCTCTCTCTGTACGCGCGGCCGACTGAAAACTTGCAGAATGCATTTCTGAATAAATGCGAAATTGTCGCAGGTCCGGCGCGAGCTCTCGTCGACGTGAGAAATTTCGCGGTTGCTCGCCGTCCTCCGTCCGCGTATAAACTCGCGCGCGGGCGCAACCGTCGGAAGAAACGCGCGAAAGCGTTTTCTTATTTTTATCTACCGTGAAGATCATTTACGGGACCTCGAGGAATTCCAAGGAAACTGTGCGCGCGTCTTCTTGCTAGCGGAAATATTGTCTGGCGGGTCACTCTGTGATCTGAAGTCCACCGTCCGGTCTTTGTGTCCGAGGGCGCTTCAAAGTGTAAAATTAAAGTGAATTCTTTGCTGTCTTCCCTACCTTGGAACAAAGAAACAATTTTCGCACCCTGCCTCCGGCTTTCCTTTACGATGCTCAAGCGCCTCTCTCACGAGAGTCCCGTGTGTCGTCAGACGAGCTACTGAAATATTACGACACAATATCGATCACGTACGCCGTTCGCCACGATAAAGGAAAAGCATTTTTAGAGAATTTCGCGTGTAAACCGTGGCGCATCGTATTTAATAGTTGTATCAATTTGACTTTCGCTCTATTATTAAAAAAAAAACTATTTCTCGGTGACGGTAAATGCTATTGGCGTAATAATAGAAAATGATTTTGTTAAGAATGAAAAGGTTTAATTACGCTTGTGTAACTCGTTTAAATTTTCGTACAACATTTTCTTTTTCAAAAACCGCGTGTACCGTATTATTGGCCTCGTTTCTTATTTGTTTCAATGTTGATATAAAACTTATTTATTATTACTAAAACACGAGTAGAATTCATAAAATCTTCACGGATGCTGCTCTGCTTGCGCGCCCGCGCGCGGCTATTATACTTGAGCGATATTAATCCTCTTATTTTTAAACTCTTCCTATTAAAGGACACGGAAGTTCTTTCTGAACTTAAGGTCAATTCTTATCAGTCGGAAATAAGAAACCCACTTTTTTAATGAACCTGTTAAATATTACTACGTTGTTACGTTATTACGTTATTAATCTCGTTCGAAACACGACGACGTGGTTCTTATAAAAATCTTATTTTACATTTTATCGTCGTCCAAAGTTGAAAGCGATTTTCCCAACCTCTATCGGGAGCTGGTTAAGGATCAAAGCACGTCCCCAATATTGAGTTCATTTTCCGAGACTATAAAGGCAAGCAGCATATCGATCTCTAGACCCGTGACACATGCTATTTATCAATTTTACATTTCTTTTTTTTCCCCCCTTCGCTACATGACATCCCATATTCCTTTTTTCGTGAATGCAATTAAGTATCGCATATACGTATCGTGCATAACTGCATACACCGTACGATAGTAATCTCATCGAATAAAATACGTATGTAATCGTACGGTAGTATTTTCATGGAATATGAAACTTAGAGTCATTAATTAAACATGTTCCTCCGATCGCCGTTCATCTACTCTTGAAATTAATTTCGTCCGTCGATCTTCCGTAGACCATCTGGGGAAACTCGCTCTTGTTTGTACGCCACTTCTATCCGCGATTCCATTCGTCCGTTATAAAACGCTGTGTACTTTGTGCTCGACTCCGCTACAGAGCAAGCAAAGAAGCAATTCAGAAAGTAAGTAACATTTGAATTCGGATTTTACGGGGGAATCCTGACTCTGTGTATGTGTGTGTGTGTGTGTGTGTGGCTGGTCGCGCCGCGCCGGTCGGAGAAATCGTCGGAGAAATTGTTCGAACCATCACGCATTTGACGCATATAATTACGAAATGCCAGGCATGCATTTGCATAAGCTGCAAATTGGACATGGAAATTGCACGGTGTTTAGTCAACCGTTCATGTATTCAATCGCGCCAGCCAGCAGCGCCGGCATTCGTTTATAAGCCAACCAACGTCGGTCAACAATCATTCCCGAAAGTTCAAACACATGTGTAACGCTTCCGATGGGCGTTTGTAAAATTTATTTTCCCCGGAATCCGCACGACGACGCATGCCGTCGAAACGGGCGCCTCTCATTAAACGCAGCCCGCATGCCGTCGAATATGCATATGCGCCGCATCAGACACGCATCGCTGCGCCGCGCGGCTCGTAATTAGAGAAAATTAAATCTACGTATCAAGCTCCCCGAAGCTCCTGTATAAACCGCGTCTTTTTTGGCCGAAACCAATTTTCGCCACGCGCAGATTGCAGAGTCTGCCGCCGTGCGTCGTCGTCCTGCGTTTTCACCGCCGTCGCGTCGCACGCGTGCTCCTCATTCTCCATCGGCCCAAGCTTCATGAAGCTTTAATACTTTTTTACACCCCGCGCGCGCGCGCACGCCTGCGTCAAAGGATATTTCACTGTAGTCGCCGGCAAATATTTATTGCGTATCCGCTTTTGCGCGGGGATAATTTCATAATGCATTACTCGTTGGGGCTGCCGTGAAGCTCTTTGATGCGAGGCCGAAAGTAGGAGGAAATCCACTTGAAAAACTTTATACTTCGCTCCGCCGGCATCCGAAACTTGAGAAATCCTTCAGACAGCTCGCGGAAAACTCGAGAGGCGGCGAGAGGACCGGTGTTGCATCGCGATCGATATCGCGATTCAGCGCGCTCCCGCAGACAAGTCCAGGTTGACGCCTAACTTCGTTTGCACAAATGAAGACAGTCAAAGCATCCGTCTCGAGATAAGGCGGAAACGAAGTTTACTTCTTTCACGCCTGAAGCCCCTTTTAACTGTCCGGACGCGATCGCGGAAAAATGATCTGTTTCGCTCTCGCACCGTAATATCGAGGATAAGACGGAGGGAGCGTTATTAGAAGCCGAGAGTCGCGATTAATCAGACATCATTAAAAAACTCCCATTGTTATATAAAGATCTAAAATCATGTCCCGACGCGGAATAATAATACGCAGGTATTTACTGCCATCGAAGGAGATAAAATTGCGTCGTTGGATAATCCCGTTAAAAGACGACGTCTCGATCTCGTTACGGAATCTCCCGAATGAATTTTCCCTTAATTCCCGTGTTCCTTGATTCGCGCACAGAGATCTCTATATATCTGATCTTAATCGGCGTGCCGATCGAATTTAGTAGTTACACAAAAGCACGCTGCGCGTAAACGCTGTAATTTCTCTTCTGCTTCCTCTTACAAAGTCCTTCCCTCGCGAGAATGAAGAATACAGAATATATGATTGCCGTAAGACGTGTTTCACGCAGCGGGCGGTCCTATTGACTAAGACCTTATTTATCGGGCGTCATCGGGCGATTTTTCTATCAGAGATAAACGATCACAAGCACGATGAGGAGTGTAATAATTTTTATCGTTTTTTATCCCGCTTGTTTCGATCGTGCGCATCAATTTAACATTTCTCAACATTGTTTATTGACGTATAAGTATAGATACACTTACAAGATAAAGCCGCTGCTATTGACACTAATTTATGAGACATGAACAAAGTTGATACATCATTTTGTTGGAAATTAATTGCTGTTTTCTCTAACGTGAGATATAAAATTGCCACTTTTGCCGGATGTAATTCGAGATTTTAGCTCTACTCGTCTCCAGACAACTGGCCGACGTGCTATCTATCTCCGAGTGACTCACCCGAGGAAATGAAATCTGGAGGAAAGAAATTAACTTATCCAAATACATGTAAAACATGACGTTGACTGCGTCATAAATTTTAAAAAATGTCTTTTATAATCCTCTTATTTCCTCATTTTATTAACCGCGAGGCGGATGTATAGGCAAAGAGCGCGTGGGAGAGAGAGACACGATTAAAGAGATATATCGCTATTGTTTGACACATATTTGGCGCACTTGAAGCAGTAATTACACAATGTAATTACAGTGTATTGCATTTTGAATGCGGTTACAGGCCGAGCTCTCAGCAATCGCAATAACAGTCAATGCGAGGCGTATTTCATATTGCGTTCTCGACGTGCGGTGGCATATAACTAGCGGCCGCACCTTGTCTAAATGAATTTGCATAGACGGTTGAACAGTCTGCGCCAAATTTGCAACTCGCTCGCTTTGATATTCGTTAGCCGTGTAGCTTTTACGTCAGGACAAACGCCTGCAAAATTATGCGCTAACGTATTCCAAAAAGAAAATCCGCAGATGGTCGCCCCATTAGACGGAATAATTCTAAAATCAATAAACCATCCCCCTTACACTTACGGCCTTCGATGAAAATAATTTAGAACGCGATTGCTCTACTGCATAATTACAATTAAGCTGCAACTGTATCGATCATAGTACAAGTGTATATGTACATACTATACACATTTAGCTTCAAATGACGTGCGCGCCGTAATTAGGTGTCACGTTTAAGATTATTGTGCACGATGAAGTTTCTAATTTATCAGCCTTAAATTGTTATTACGCAGTTGCACGCGGACGCGACGCGTTAACTATCTTCGTAGTTTTATTAACGGGGGAGAAGGGGGGCGGGCGAGCGAGGGCGGAAGTAAAGTCCTAGTCTGGTACTAACTCTCGCACCTCACGCGAAACTCACGCTCACGGGTACTAAAGCGTGTACGGGCAACACAGGGATATCCGCGAACTTGGTCTAAATTAATTTTCATAGACGGCTGAACATCTCAATTTGTGCCGAATCTGCAAGTTGCCTCCCTTGATGTTGCTAGTTCGAATAGATCGCGCCCGCGCCCGCTCGGAACGCGCCCGGGCCCTTCAAGTTCGGCCCTTTAATAACTCACCGGCAATATTACGGCTCGTCGAGCTTCGCGACACGTCGCAGATAAATTGCATCGTTTAGCGGACACGCACCCGCACATAAACCCTTTAATCCCCGGTAAGCAATCAGGTCCGGCCGTTGCAGCCCCGGCGCTCAACGATATTACAACGGTTGATCTTGCCGGCCATCGAAATTCCGCAAAGGCCAGCTAATCCGGGCTTCAAAGCGACGTTATGTTTGATAGCGCGCTTTAATGGGTTCGCGATAAGAGATATGCGCGACCGAGCATCGTCGCTAACGACGCCCGTCTTTTTTCGACTCTTATTTCCCGCCGTAACAACCCGGGAAAGGATATTTACGACTTTTATTGTACTAACCGCTTAATAGTCGACAGATAAAAATAGTTGGCACAATATTGCACGATAAAAGTAGCGAGTGTAAAACTATTGTCCCGATAAATGAGAACGTTTCTTTTTTTTTCCCTCCCCAAGGAACATTCCATTACTAATGAAAAACAATTTCTTTATTTTATCCTCCCAAAAGAGGACAATTTCATCAGTTTATTAAAAACTCTACCAAAAGTGGAGTTACACTTTCAAGTGTAGTTTTATTACAATCGATCAAGTTCATATTTCGAGCATGACACATTGTATCCTCATGATAGTAGGTCATAAAATTTTTATCGACGCCGCCGAAATCGAGCGGAGGATGAATAGGCCCGCGACGAAATTCCATATTAATTCGGGTCGATTTCTCCTGCGAGCCCGCTCGTACGCGCTCGTCACACACTCGCGCTGAGCCAATATCAGTACTTATTAATAAGCGTCGACTCCTCGCCTACTCGCGGCGACTCCTTTGTGCTCGAAAATGAGTTTCAGGACGAACGTCACTTCGTTTCCAACCGGCGCGGTGCCGGGGAGTCTGCGCCGCCGCCTCCCCCCCCATCCGCTTTGCGCGCTGCGCGCGCGCGTTTCGGTATTCTGCCTGGTGAATAATTTAAATGAAGGCGCGGGGGGACAATCACGTCGCACCGTTCTGCCTCTATATACAGCGCGGAAATCCGCAGCGCGGAGAATCCTGCCTGCAGCAGTCGCTGAAGCCGTCGTGAGATCCCGATAGATCCTGCCGCCGCGCGTCGAGCTCTTTGACAAGATTAACCCTGTTTTCCGGCCAGGTTCAATCGTATCGGGGCACCAGCTGGCACGCGGCATCCCTTCATCGCCATTCTTTTCTAAATTTAAAGATGTTATCTGCATGCCGCTCGCTCAAGATACGACACAAGCCGTCCTCGGAAACGGATGGAAAGCCATTTTATCGCATTACGAAACAAAAGTTACAGTCAGTCGGCGTAAGTTTGCTTTTCCGGATAACTTTGACTCGCTTATACGCATTGTGATAAGCTCACGTCTATCGGAACGTATGTCGGGTATTTTAAATTTATTGTAGCCGCGTGAGCGTGACACGTGTTACTTCTTTTTAATATGTCTTTCTGTCTTTCCCTTCTTTTTTTCGAGACCCAAACGCCGGAAAATTAATTCACGTTTGTACACGTCGACTGACACGCTGTGGCGATGCCGTAACGATCATTTTTAATACTAATCCGGAGGCGAAAGTTTATAAATAGATTCATGAATAATCAAACAGCTTGCAACAGCAAGAGTCATTTTTCAGTTCTTTTTCCCGTTACGAAACGTTAACATCTTTTTGAATATTTTTCACGATTTTTAATGAGTATCGCTTTTCACGTCTCTCATAAAATATCTTCGACTTAAAATAGCTAAAGCCGACCCGAGGCGGCAGGGTTTCTTTCGGAGGGAAACCGTTTGATCATCCTCCGGAATGCCCGCCTCCTTGCGCATCGCATCATCGTTCAGACGTGCATTCAATGGCGTCGCGGAAATTCGTAGGTTTAGTACTGAGACTTGCGGAAACTTGCGTACGACGTCTGAAACGGTCCCGTGATTCTCGTTATTTGACCTATGTCTGAGACGGCGTGTCTACGGTTTCTATTATAACGTCACGTTATACGGTCGATGTGGCAGGAACTTCGGGCAACCGTGCGCGTCTTTACGTTAATTACACGGAGCTTGTAGGTGTATGTATGTATGTACGTGTGCGTGTGTATCTGTGTGTATGTGTGTGTGCAACGCGCCGCGGATCCGCCGTGTTTTGGGGAAGTCGAATCTCCAAGGCGCCGTGGATCCCTCCGCTCTCGCGCAGCAGGGGTGAGATACATAAATCAAATTACCTTTGATCGTCAGTATAACACGGCGCTTACCGTCGCCGCGTCTAATTTATTGCGCTAAACGGCCGCGGGCGGCAATAAAGTGCGGGAGAAAGAGCAGCGGCGGGGAAAGAGAATGCACTTTGCCGCACGGCGGCACACCCGGGCAACGTGTGCAGTTTAGTATGCGCGCACGAACTGGATAACAGGAGGGTAAATTTTATCCGGACGTGCGTCGCTCGCGCGCCGAGCTCGCCCCCC